>LOJH01012235.1:1566-18864 GCA_001685095.1 Ellobius talpinus
AAAGAGACAGAGAAGGGGGAAGCGGAGAAGTGGGGAGAGAGGCAGAAGCAAAGCCGCCTGTCCGAGAGGAAGATGGAAAAGAGAGCGAGCTCAGGCCTGGAAGCTGAAGATCAGCCTGCCTCAGCTGGTGGGGGAGGGAGTGGGCGTGGCTTGTCTCCTAAAGAGAGAACAACCATTACAAAGACGACCTTCCAAGCTTTAAAGAATGACAACTTTCCCAGAACAACAACAAAAAACCCTTTTCAGAGACCAGTGCCAAGTCAGAAAACCCTGGGCTGGAATTGACAAATTGCTGGAAGCTGTGGACAAGCTCGAAAGTTCGACATTCCCCATGCAACCCTGACCGGAGCAGCAGCAGGCGTTTGTTTTACCTCCAGGAGCTCCACCAGCTCCCAGCCAATATCGGAAACGCCTAGCTTGGCTTCTGGAAGGTGGGGGGTGGGGAGAAAAGAAAACATTCTGAAATACGCCAGAGCATTCCGTTCTTCTTTTAAAGGCCTTAGGAAAAACAATTCTACCAGAAGTTAACCTGCTGACGTGACATCAGAGCCTGAGCAAGCTTGGGGAAAGACATACTCAACTCCAGCTCTCTGGAGCCTCCCACATAGATGGGGGGATGTGTGAAGGATGTGGGTGGGTGGGAAAAATGGGGGTAGGAGAGATAGCCAGCTCCCCGACTCCTCCAGACATTCTGCCCTGACAGATGGGCACAAGGATTGAGAGACACTGGGAAAAGTCACAGTTGGAGAGCCCAGCACAATGCCTGCCCCGAAGGTCAAGGAACATTGCAGGAGAGAGAGCAGAAAGACTGTAAGAGCCAGAGGATCAGGGAGTTTGCTACAAGAGCGTGTCTCTTCCTAAAGTCAGAAGCCGCATCCATGAAGTCTCATTCAATGTGGCTGCCTAAACATGAGCTGAAGAAGAGTGGTACCAAGGTTGGGCTGCCCCTGTAGCCAACACTGTGCGCACAGATGGGCTGTGGTGATGACTTGTCAGATGGAACCGCAGACACAGAATCTGTGAACGAAATAGTTGATACATTAAATTCCATTCGAATTCAAACCTTCCAGGCATGATGATGCATGTCTGTCTCCTCAGAACCGGAGAGGCTGAGGCAGAAGGATCACAAGTTCAAGGCCAGCCTAGGATACAGAGTGAGTTCCAGCCAATTTCATTTGCACGGTGAAAACTTGTCTTGAACATGGACAGAGATGTGGGGTGAGGTCAGGAAGGAAAAGAAGGAGGGAGAGGTGTGGAGGGATACTAGGGAGAGAGAAAGAGAGAATATTAGCACAAGGAAAGATACAGAACAGCACCCTCCCCCCAAAGATACAGAACACCATGCATTCTTAGGGAATTGCAAATTAAAAAAAATGAGACACCTAGTATTATGGCCGAAATCTAAACTTTACAAACACCGGGAGCTGGGAAAGATGTGGAGCTAAAGGAAGTTTGATTCTTCACTGACTGGGAATGCAAAATGATACAATGACATTGAAAGAGTTGTGAAATCGAGTTTATCACATGATCCAACAATAATACTCTTTAGTATTTGCCTAGATGACCCGTAAACTTGGACCCATACAAAAATACCTTGTACGTGTTTATAACAGTTTCATTCATCAATGCCCAAACCTGGAAGCCACCATGATGACCTTGAGCAGATGGATGGACAAATAAGTGGTGGCGAATTGTTAGTGGATTCTTTTTCAGCTCTAAAAAGAAGCTGTTGAGACCATGAGAAGACAGAGAGCAGCAAGAAGTTCTTGACCTCTTTGAGAATGGAATGACCTTTTCACAGGACTCACATATCCAATATCTTGCATATCAAATATTTACATTACAATCCATAACAGTAGCAAAATTACATTTATGAAGTAACAATAAAAATAATTTTATGGTTGTGGGGATCACCGCAACATGAGGAACTGTATTAAAGGTTTGCAGCATTAGGAAGGCTGAGAACCACTGACCTAGAGGAGCTTTAAGTGCGCTATGTGGAAGAAGCCAAAGTAAAAAGGCCACAAACTGTATGACCCTAGTTGTGGGACACTATGGTTTCCTCGGAACTTCAGAGCTGGTGACAATATGCAGGATTTCTAGGAGCTGGTGGAAAGGAGAGAGACTAGCTACGATACAGAGGATCTGAGGGACAATGAAACTCTTCAGGGTTGTATTGTCATGGAACACACATAGCTCAATATTGGCTGATACCCACAGGATACACATACCAAGTTTGAGTCCCATGGCAAGCTGTGGTCTTTGGATGATGAGAGTGTCTCAGTGCAGGCTCACCAATGTTGATGCATGTTCCCCTCTGGTAGGGAGTGTCAACAGGCAGTCATGGAGAGAGGCTACAAAAGCGTGATGACGGAATATAAGACAACTTTCTCTACTCTTAGTCAACTTTGCTGTGAGCTTAACACTGCTATAAAATGTAATAGAAGTTCGTTAACCTTTTCAGAAAGGTAGAAAGTTGGAGTTTTCAGGTACTACAGGCCATCTGCCTACTACACTTAGTAGGCAGCGAGAGCAGCCAAGGCTCGGTAAGTGGAAGAAGCTCGCCTAGAACAAATACAGCAAGTTCAATGCAGAGGCAGGCAGGGTTCAAGTCACACCACAGAGCCTCTCTGTTCTATAGTCATCAGACTGCCACAGACCAAGAGTCAGCCCATTGTTTTCTGTTAGACAGTGATTAGTGTATGCTCTTATGAAGTCAAAAGCCAGAACAAACAATGCCAGGCTTGGCGGCACACACCTGTAATCCTAGCGCTTGAAAGGTTGAGGCGGGATGATCTAGGGTTCAAGGTGAGCCTGGGCTACAAAACGGGACTGTCTCAGAAAAAAACAGAGCAAAACCACAAGCAAGCCACAGCAACCCACAAACTCCAAGCTGTTGGGAATGTGAGGCCTAATTTATGACTCAAGTTCTTCTAATCCTTCAGGGCTGGAGGTGGCCTCAGAGAGCAGAATCAGGAAAGGAGCCCAAGGCCTTTCTTTCCTGGAGGCCTGTTCTTGGCCCTTCTGCTCTCAACTGAAGGCCAGAACAGGACACACATTAAGTAAACTCTTCATAAAGTTGTAGTTATTTGCTGCAAGATTCAGGGTTTTCTTTTGTGTGTGTGGGGGGGGAGGTTGTTGTTGCTGCTGCTATCGTTATTTGTTTGTTTGGCAGAAGCTCTTGGCATACAACCAAGACTAGCCTGACCTTTCAGCTCCTCCTCTTCCCACCTTCCAAATGCTGTGGTTACAGCTATAAGCCAATATACTCTCTGGGTTCCTAAAAATAGCTTAACTAACACATCATTCTACACATAAATAGAAGGCAGTATAGCATCACAATAAATGTCAGTATATGCAATACATTATCAGATCTTGGACTTAGCATTTCCCTGTGATAAGACTGTGCAAAATCTTCTCTAGGGCCAGGCCTGATAGCACATGAAAGGGTCTACAGCTCAAGACCTGTTGGACTACAGAGGAAATTTAAGACCAGTCTAGGCAATTTATTGATGCCCTTTCTCAACTGTTTTAAACAATGAAATCTTCTCTTCTCCTCATTCTGAAATCTACAATGACCCAGAATACTTTTGCTTATGTTCAAGATGCAAGCCACCAGGCTCTCCTGTCTGACTACAGTGGTCACAGGAGCCCCCTCCTGAACTTCTCGGCTGTCCCCTCACCAGGTGCAATCCACACCACACACTTCCAGTCAGAGGAAGTGCTGCCACGTGAACTGGCTTCGATCTCCGCTACGGCTTCTCATCTCCAGTGAACCTCACACCCTGGATAATTGCCTTACAGAATGTCCAGGCCTCAGTCATGTCTGTTCCCTCTGGTGACTCTTCCCACAAAAAAAACCCTCCCACGCAATGCCCGAGTCACCTTACATGCCAAGCTGTTCCACTTCTGGGCCTTTGCTCATAACTGTTCCACCTGCCAGTAAGAAGCTCTCCATTAAGGTCAGCCAACCTGGTGATAGCATACTCATCTTTCAAGACAGCAATAGAAAACTTTCCCGAACTCCTCGGCTGAATCAGCTACTCCCTTCAGCAGACCGTAGAAATCAACACCAGAAATGCCTCTGCAGTGCCTATTATGTCTGGTTTTCTGTCTTTGTGTACGTAACCATTTCTATTAGTTTCTGGTTTATTCTTCTGTTTCTTTCTGCATAAATGAACGGATGTAAATATATGTGTATATATACTGTATATTTATATTTATATATATACACACGTATAATTTTTACTTTTTCTTAGGCAAGAAAGAATGTCACATCGACACACTTTGTGCACTTGTCTTTGCTTTTGCGATGTTAGCTCTAGAACCCTGGGCCTCCTGCACATGCTAAACAAGTACTCTACCACTGTGCTATACCCTGGCCCCATACTTCTTATTTTATTAACTATATATCCTAGCTGGATGGGGTGGTCCACACATAAAACAAGCACTTGAGAAGCTTGAGACAGGAGGGTTGCGGGTTCTAGGCTTGGACTACCTAGCAAGAACCTATCTCAACATTAACTAAATAAAGAACAAGCTAGGAAGTCACTCCCTACCAGTTCACAGGGAGGATCTGTATTATTTTCACAGCTGCACAGTACTCCGACATGGGCATGCTGTGGTCTGTGCAGTAATAACTGTTTTGTCTGTAGACATTAAGACGTTTTTATAGTGTTGGGAATGGAAGCCAGGGCCTTAGGAATTCAAGACAAATACTCACCACCTGAAACTACCTCTCCAGCCCATTTCTAATATTTTGCCACCACAAGCAGCACTGCAATAAATACATTTGTACACATGCATTTCCAGACTATTGGAGAGAGATTCCTAGAAATGGAATTGGTGAGTCAAAAGATACATGCACAGATGATTTTGTGAGCTAGTGTCAAATCCCCCTCGGAAGGGCTGAATCAATCTTCTTTCCCCCAAGCACTACAGGAGAATCACCTCAGATCTTTTGAGAAGAGGTTTTCTTAGAATATCAACCACCTCCACTTCCCAGGCTGCCCCGTCTGTACAGCTGGTCTACAGGAGTGGCCCAGAGAGCCTCTGTGTGTGCGCAGCCCTGCCCCACGAGCATTTATCTCTAGCGTTTCACAAGAGCCACGGACAAAACCAAGTTCCTAAATTTCTAGGAGCACATTTGCATATTTTGTCTTTTGCATTCCTTGTTTGGGAAAAACAAAGAGAAAACAAATTATAGTGCCTTGAAGTGAGCAAGACAATGCCTCTGAAGTCCATTAGCTTGGGAAACACGGAAAGAAGTACTGCTGCTCCACACTCAACAAGTACCAATTTGGTTGCTTCAAAGGCCCTCATAAGATTGAGCACCCATCTTATAAATAAATAAACCATTCTATTGAGAAATATAATAAAGTCATTTACTGTGCTTCAAGGATTACACAGTGCTTTCACACACGTATTATCTCATTTGATCCCTACAGTGGAAACATCTGCACAGGACCAATTGCATTGCTGACCAATCTTTGATGTATATTAAATGGTTTGTGGGTTTTAAGTATGATATGTCTACCCAGACTTCAAAGGGTTAACTAACGCTGAACTGGAAACAACCTGGACTTATTAAAGGCACACTGCTGGAGAGCTTGGGAGCAGGAAGTGGTCAGGAAGCCAAGTGGGCCCCAGGCTCAAATTTCCCTGACCAGGAGCCTCAGACGAAGGCAGGTGGAAAGCCCCCAACTCCACTGGCTCCTTTCCCATTAATTGAGGCATTTCGTAAACAGATTGCATCGTTCTCCAGAAACAGGGCAAGTTAATCATTTCCCTGGATTGAGAGTTCCAAGAGGCCCTTGTGGCTTTATGTGGACCTTCAAAAGAACTTCATGTAGACAGAGTCTGTGAAACTTTTTATATGTGTCTATTAAATATTCACTAGGCTCCCTTGCTCTCATTAATCTCTTTAGAGAAGAGAACCAAGAACCCATCCAAGATGTGTCAGGCATTGAAGAACCTAAGGAGGCATCGCAGGCCACCTTTCTGCCAACTTCCCAGCTGTCCCTGCTTCTCTTTAGATGTCTACAATCTCTCCCCCCCCTCCACCTCCACCAGCCTGGCAGCAGATCGCCACCACCAGGAGAGAGCTTTGAAAGAAGCCTTCTCACGACAATCCAGCTCATGGCAATCCAGCTCGTGGCATTGATGTTTCCACTAACATGCAACTCCAGCACTCCAAAGTCTGAGACAGGCAGACAGGGGGTCATTTTTCTCTGGTAGGCCCAGCTTGTCAAGATATCAAGAATAATGTGGACAACATAAAATCTCTAAAGACACCACTTAGGGAAGAAACTAATGATAGGAGGTGCTGGGATAGACATAACTGGGTCCAGATCCTGCTTCTGTCTTTTATAAGCTATGTGTCCATGGGTAAATCACAGTTACCTTGCCTTTACAGTATACATGGGATATTACTTTGGGCAATTACCTCTGTAATCCCAGAACTTGGGAGGCAGAGATTGAAGGATTGTAGTGACTATATTGTAGGCCTGGTCTGAGCTACATGGTTACAGGCCAGTCTGGCCTACAAAGTGAGACCCTGTCCCCCAAAATAAGTTCTTGTCAGTGGGTCATCAATGGTATGCAACTCAAAATAGCTGCTGTGGAGCATAAATACGCCCTTTAAAAGTTCTTTTTAAGTAAAATGTGGAATGGAGATGTAGGTCAGGGGTGGGGAAGTGATCTAGATGCCCAAGATGTTTGATTCCCTACCACCACAAAAACAAACAAAAAACTGTAAAAATGTTTAGCCTGATATTGATGTATAGACTATTGGTATGTCACACCTAAAAGTGGCTTCAGAAAGCATTTACTCACAATTTTTATTTAGAGAATAGTAAAAAGATTTCCCCACCATCTGCAATCTACCTCGTTTCTCCCTCAAACCAAAGAACTGTTCTCGAAAAGCAGGTAGGTGAGGCAAGGAAGGCCTGAATGCTGGCGCCTAGGTTGGAGAGGTAGCACCAGCCTGTTCCGCTGGTGAAGCATAAGTGGGTAGTAATGTCGTCCACTTGAAGGTGAAGCCTCGAGCCTCATGGGAGAAATGCTTGTAAGGTCATTTTGCGGCTCAGGCACAACCAAAATCATTTTAGGTTGAAAATCATTTGATGTTTATTTCTCCCTTATTGCTCCTCGGCCTGATCTCTACCCCCTCCCCCACCAAAGAACACTCCTCCCAAGCATCTGGAGAGGCAGTGTTCATCCTCTTTGGGGTGCTAGCAGAGTTCCAGTGGTATCCGTCTACATCTCTACAAAGTGAGCTGGTGAAGGGAAGAAACTTCTCTTCTGAGCTCACATAGTAGAGGGAAGTTCTCAGGCGATCCCCCCAACCACCCCCACTAGCCCCCCTCAAAGGAGGGTGACAAGTGAGGGAGGGGCCAGGAAGAAGCAACAAGGGTGCTGCGCCTCCTGTGGCTGGCGGGCTCCTGAAGTGGTGTGTCAAACAGCAGCCAATCCTATTGCAGCTCGGGTTTCCGGGCCCCACCCCACCTGACCTCACGTGGCCCTGAATGAGGTTTCTGTTTGCTTGCTTTGGGACCCAGGGAGCACTGGGAGTTCTGCCCAGCTCAGCACTTCGTTAGACTTCACAGGCAGGAAGCAACTGGCCCGCCCTTAAGAACGGAGCTCCTGTCTGAGCAACCGCCAGACTAAACAGGGCTGGGATATAACTGAGGGCTGATGCTGGCTAACTCACGGCACCCATTCGCCCATATGCTGTGAAGGACAAAGCACTTGGAAGAATGGGTACCAGAGTCCCTTTTCCTCCCTGTCTGGGCATCTCTGCTTCCAGAAGTCCGCATTTCCGACAATGCACTAGTGAATTTCATCCTACCACAACCCGCTTTGCTTTCTTTGCTTAGTTCTCTGTTAACTTCTCTCTTAACGGGAGACTAGAACAGAGGTAGGATGACCTTGGGCCAGTCACTCCCTATTTCTGGGCTTCAATTTCCTTCTCCGCAAAATGTGTGGGCTGAACCATGTCTGCTTCCATTCTTGGCTCCTGTCAACCCAGTACCAACCAACACAGCAGTCAGGCTATATTGCGCCTCCCTCCGCCCAAGTAAAAACTCTCCTAGTCTGCAATTTGAAAAACCCAAGTCCCAGGCAGGACTGTTCCACAAAGTTCTGCCCCCTAGCTGGCTACCTGTTGTCACCTCCTACCTCTCACTCCCTTGCAGTCAGGAAAGCTTAGGAGGGCATATCAAGCTTTGAGAGCACTCAGACGGAACGCGAGTCATTCTCAAGCCAAGGGTAAAAGACTTTGACCCCATCTTTTCCTCCAGAGATGGAGTGCATACTGTTCAGCCACACCTTGTCCCTTCGACAAGGGTCAAGCTAGCAACTGCCTAAGGTCCTGATGGTTCTTCTCTGCTCCTTAGATCCTGGGATAAACCCTTCTTGCGGCCCCACTCTAATGCCCCAGGCAAAGCCCTCCTGTCAATTTATACTTTCCCTGGACATTGCCCTTCTTCTCTCAGCTGTAATTGTTTAACATCTGTCTCTCTTGCTAAGCTGTAAGCTGTGTTAGTGTGAGTACATGAGCCACATGTGTCTTGCCTGTGTGTTTTGTTGAGGCATGGGGGGCAGAGGCAGATTTGGCCCTGAAAAGGTCTCATGTAATCCAGGCTGACCTCAGATCTTGTCTATAGCCAAAACTGGCCTTGGGTGCTTGATCCCTCTGCCTCCACCGTCCACAAGCTGGGAGTCCAGGCACATGCCACTGAGCCTAGCTCATTTTTCAGTATTTATCTTTGGTACTTCATGGAGTGCCTAAAATTAATGGAATGGTGTAGTGAATAAATTAGTGAATGATGAACCTTGCCAACTCAGGTAGCCTACTGTGCCAGCCCCACAGTGCCTGCTTTGGTTTGTAGCATGTCACTGTGTTCCCACGTCTCTGGGCCTATGGTGTGGTGTCAGACAAGCCAGAAGGACATATCTGGCCTTGCAAGAAACTCTAAAAACCAAGTGCAAAGGTCTACTATGGTTTATCTTAGTCCCACATTATGCTAATTTCCATGATTTCATGAGTCAATTCATTCAATAGCTACTGGCTACCTATGGTGGACCTGGCTCTGTCTTAGATGCTATTAGTCTGACAGCTTTAGTCTTCCCAGACTTCTGAGCATCTCAAACACTGACGTATAAATGAGCAATTCCTAAATGAGACAGATTGTGAGAAGTGTCCAGGACAGAAGAAAGAGAAGTTGAGAACTGACTGTCCTATGGAAATTTGATGAGGGAAAGAAGAGGGGCAGAAAATTGTGCAAGAGGGTAATCTGATTAGTGGCAGGACAGGGGTGCATTTCCTGACAGAAAAATCAGCAAGAGGGGAAGATGTCTGTGTCAGGGATCATTTCAGGACAAGCTATCTGTCCACCAGTAGCCAGCAGGACTTGCGTGCTGGCGTGTCAAACCACAAGCACCCTTAATGCACCAGAACAGGACCTGCATTACTGGACACCAGAATCACCCAGAGAGCCTTCCCCTTCCCCAGATTCTTACTCAGAAGTTCAGGTGTGGGGCTCACTGCGTGTGTTATCTATCTGCATTCCTCGGGGTTCAGAGACAGACGGTCTAAAGGGAACACTTGGAGGCCCACTGGTGTTGTGGGTTGGCTGATCTATGTGGGAACCAGTGGAAGCCCAGGACTTTAGTGGCTTCAGAGAATTTCCATTGCATCACTGATTGATGCTATGTGTGGTTGAGTCTAAGGAGAGGGTGGGATTGGGGTGAGTGCAGAATCTGTCAGAAGGTGAGGGTTAAATGGGGTAAGAGAAGAATGCTGAGCCCAAGACAGCAGCCTTCTAGATTCTGGTGATGATTCATTCTCAGGTGGTCTCCTCCATGCCTAGGCATGTATGGGATGCCAGAAACAGAGCCATCAATTCAATTACCTGCTCTCTCATTTGACCTTCTACCTATCTGTGGACTCCTGCTCCTTCTGTCCTGCCCTCGGCTTTAGTGCTCCTTCCCTCCCCCTCTGCTTTAGTGCTCCTTCCCTCCCCCTCTGCTTTAGTGTTCCTTCCATCCTGCCTTCCGCTTTATGTGCTCCTTCCATCCTGTCCTCTGCTTTAGTGCTCCTTCTGTCCTGCCCTCCACTTTAGTGCTCCCTCCAGCCCTCTGCTTTAGTGCTCCCTCCCTCCAGCCCTCTGCTTTAGTGCTCCTTCCCTCCAGGCCTCTGCTTTAGTGCTCCTTCCATCCTGCCCTCTGCTTTGGTGCTGACTTTTTTATTCTTTTTTTAAATTTAATAATTAATTAGATTTTAGGTGTATAGAAGTTTTGCCTGTTTGTATCCTTAGCATGCCTGGTACCCACAGAAGCCAGAAGATCCCCTGGGACTAGAGTTATAGACAGTTGTATGTGAACCTTCATGTGGGTACTGGGAATTGAATCCCAGGTCTTTTGGAAAAGCAGCCACTACTGTTACACTCTGACCCCTTGCTCTCCCACTCTTAATGCAGAATTTGCTCAGTTAAAACCCTTGGACAGCTTAATTTTCCATCCAAACACCTGTTCAAGACCCTTCATCCTCACTATGCTCTTGAACTTTCCATGACTCCTTAACATCCATCGTGTGCCCCTTCTTGCCTACAGGCTTGTGTCCCCTCAGTGGAATACCTGTCTCCTCTCCGCAGACAGGCATTAGCTTTGCTGTATTCTCCACATCCAATTCTTCAGCATTCAGTTCTGCCCACCACTTCCATTCTCTACAGGTCCTTTGTCCCCTGCACGTTGTCTCCTTCACATCCACTGCACACTACATTGTAACTTGTCACTTTGGTGTCCTAACTGGCCTAAGACTCAGAAGACTCAGTCTAGAAACTTCCCAAAAGGAAGTTCCCAGTCTTATGAGAGGGAAAATGCGCTATCGAGCAATCTACGTTTACTGAAGTTCTGTTATGTAATGCCAGGAGTGGAGGATAAAAGGGAGGAAGCATGGCTCCTATATTCTTTGAACTTGCAATCTAGCCAAGAAGGCACACACACAGGTTGAAATGCAAAACATTGCATGATCAAATAAAGTCAAGTGTCAATATTCCAGGAGAGAAAGAGAATGAGTAACTGTCACTCAGATGTCTACAGAAAGCATCATGCAGGAGTAACTGGAGGGTGGAGAGAGACAGGGAGAGTGCGCACAAAATTGGGAAATATACCATCCAAAACTGGCCTAAGTAGCATCTCAGGACAGACGGGACAATGCTACGTGTAGGATGGTTAATCTTCACTGTCAATTTGACTAGATTTAGAATCACTATGGAAACACACCTCTGGGTATGTCTCTGACAGGATCTCCAAGAAAGTTTAATTGAGAAGGAAGACCTACCTTGACTGTGTGGAGCATCATTCCCTGGGCCAGAGTCCTGGAATGAATGAAAAGGAGAAAGCAATCATGTTTCTTTGTTTCCTGGCCAAGGACACAAAGTGACTAGTCACCTCATGTTACCACCACCATGCCTTCCTTGCCGTGATGGTCTACAGTCTCTCAAACCATGATCCAAACTGAATCCTCCCTCCATCAACTTGCTTCTTGTCAGGCATTTGGGCCATGTGACAATAACATGTGACAAAAATGTGACAAAAGTAACTAATACAGATGGTTTGGAAGACGCAGAGCATAGGGGCTCCAGAGTCACTTTGGATGCTAATGATGTCATCCAATACAGGGATTGGATGCTAAGCTTTAACTGAGGTTCTATCAGCAGAAAAGCTATGATGCATGGCAGAAATATAGTGGAGAACAACATGGGATACAATGCCAGGGATACATCTACACTAAAGAAACCTTTCTTTCTTTCTTTTTTAACCTGGTATCTTTACGGTGGTAGATAGAAATCAAGGTGAACTGTGAACATTCTAAGCCTTACACCCCAATGTCTTCCCTGGGTCCTGGGGTGATGAGAAGCCACTGAAAGGTTTTCACTTTCAGACTGACAGGCTCACACATACCTTGCAAGCAGATGGCTCAGGTAGTATGGAGGGGTATATAAAGATTTGGGGAGAAAAGCTGGAGGCTTTGAGGCTAGGCAAGAGGATGAGAAATAGAATTATGGTAGAGGCAGAAATGCATTCCAAATCGGCTGAGGCTACCTTCAAGGGGATTTCATGTTAGGAGCCGAAGGAATAGAGGGGCTACCTACTGGAAAACAGCCCCCAAGAAGAGCTGAGGAAGCACCCAGTGACGGTACCATGGTCTCCTGCTACCCAAAGGAAGAAGGACAGGCTTAGGTGGAAGTGTTTGAGCAGCTGCCATAGCAGAAGCCTGCCCAGGCTTCCCCTTGGTTCTGCACACTTCCTTTTTCCCTTGGGCTCCGGCACCAGTCCAGAGCACACAGTGTTCTCCTGAGCAGATGTCAATGTTCTGGTCGGGGTGAATCACTGTCCCTGGCTAGAAGGGCCAGGCCAGATCCAAGGCAATCTCAAAGAACACTCCAAAGGCCTCCTATGGGAATCTGAATAGAAAGGTTTGCACAGGAGAAAACAGCAGGTGCCAAAACGGTGCTGGCCTTTTATAGAGAGCCCTCCGGCACGGTTGGCCTTTTATAGGGAGCACGGTCCATGAACCGGCGCCCTCCCTGTCTCAGGCCTGACTGTCATGAGTCCCTAGCACATCCTTCTAGCTCAAACTTCATCATCCTAAGGGATATAGAAATCAAGAAGGCAGGAACTTCTTCTGTGCATTGATTTCCTGAGCTCTAGCACGACTATTCCAACTAGCCTCAAGCCCTGTCACTAGCCCATGATCCTCTGTGTTGCACAGGGCTGCAGCTACACATGGATTTGACAGAGACAGGAGGCTGAGAACGGCAAAGGCTTCTCATCATAGGTTGCATTGGTGAGACACGATCCTTCCCAAAACTGTTTCTGCATTTCTCCAGGATCTCTTGCACCCAGTGGTCTTTCTGAAGACCTATAATGGAGTTGCTAGCACCTTCCTTGGTACCTCTGAAGCTATGCAGTGAAGAGGCTGCCTAAGATTATGTTTCAAACTTATGTGAGCTCTAGGCCTCAGTCTTCCTTCATTGGCTGTGGACCTCACACAAGCTACCCAACCTCTCTGAGCCAGAATTTCCACTACCCAAGAATAACGCGGTGCTAATAAAGATATTTAAGAGAGTTAAATGAGATCACTCGTGTTAAGCACCTGGCCTTGCATCTAACACTTAGTAAGCCTTTAATAAGTGTTAGCTATTAAAATTATCCCCACTTTAATCCTTCACTGATTCTTTTTCCCAAGGTCCCAACTCAGACCAACCTCATTTGGCCATTGTTGCCAGGCTACAACCCCCCCCCCNATTCTTTTATGAGGCTCCCAGTTCTTGCTTGACAGATAGTGGCTCTCCTGGGGTCTTTCACCCTAACCCAGAGCCACTGGCCCCACACACTTTGCCTTTCCTCTCTGGTGCCCTGTCTTAGAGGAAGCCAGAGCCAGAAGGCAAAGGGCAGAGGCCAAGAGCAAGCTGGCAAGGTTGGGTGGGGCAGCAGGGGTGCTGCCTTTGTCCTGTCAGTGAGTTTGTCTTGTGGGAAGGCAGCTGCAGAAGGACTAGAACTTTCTGCGAACATTCAACTCTGACCCTGTTCAAAGTTGGACTGCTCTGGGGTCACAGGTCCTCTCTCCATCAGGCTCTTTGGCCTCTTGTGTGAAAGGAACAAGAAACTCAATGATCACCATCTCCACAGACCTCCGCATAGACTGCCACTCTGCAAAGGTTCCTGCAGGCACACATGTGCCCCAATTTGCACCAAAGCCTGAAGAGGCAAGAGACAAAGACAGTCTTGCAAGGGCAAAGGGTCTTGGGTGGAGACATTTGTTTGCTTTCCAAACTTAACACTAGGTTCTGGCACTTGCCACTAAACTTCAGAGGAATTATCAAAAGCGAGTATGAAAATATCCCTGGTGTTAAATCCATTAGCTGGAGCTTCCTTCCTAGGCTGTTACTGCACCTTCGAGGCAGACTCTCATTAGCTGCTTTCGAAGCTCAACGAAAAGGGACAAGCCAAAAGAGTAAAGGGGAAGACACAAATAGCTGCATCCAAGGCGTCTTCAACAGAGAAAACAGTCAACCGAGAAAATGAGAGAGACCCTATGTTTACAAAAACATCTGGGTGATGGCAGCAGCACTTTCAAAGCCAGGCTGAGGGGGGTGGGGCTTTCCATTGGCCCTGCCCTGCTGTCTCGCTCCCACTCGGTACGAAATGTTCTTTCTTTTTGTGGTTATAACCTCTTTCCCCTTGGAATGACTTGCCCACGTCTGGACCTCAGTTAGGGCTGCTTGCTCCCAGACACTCTCACGCAATAACACATTACCCAGGTGTCCTTGCTGCAAGCTCTCCTCCCACACCCTGCCCACTTTCTTCCCCTCCCTCGGGCCTCTGAAAAGTGACTGCTGCGGTTGGTTCTTGGTTCTTGGTGACTTCCTAGCTGAGCGCTGCCCCTCCCTGATGACCAGCAGCACATGGCTCCCCACGAGGTTCACTGGCTAGCAGGGAGGCGGAAGGCATGTGGCTCTCCACGCGGTTGCCAGACAGGGCGGGTCGGGCAAGCTCTGGGTGGCCCGCCCAGCCTGCACTCCTGGATAGTTCTAGATGACTGAATTGGGGAAGAGAGGCAGCAGGGAGGACTGAAGTACCCAAGATTTGTCCAAATGTGTCTAACATGCCCCCACTCAAAGATGCCCAAGGAAACAAAACAAGCTCCATTAATAAGGGACTTGGGGAACAAGGGAGGAAGGGCCTAAACTCAGAATGTCAGAAATATGATGTGTAGAGGCATTGAGCGGGGAGCCTCGCAGAGGCTGCCAGGGTTGTGGAAGCCAAGCTGAGAGGTTTTGGAGCCTCCCTGGATCAAATGTCTTGCCGCCCAGGCTGGGGCTGGGGAGGTGGGGAGCAGAAAGTAGGTAGTTCCCTAACTTTGCTACAAAGTAAGCTCATCAGGTCGCTCTGCAGGCAAAAGTGTGCAGAACCTCCAGCACACCACTGAGAGTTCTTTAGGTCAGAGTCCAGCTCCCAGAGAAGCCTAACTCAAGACAGTCCCATCCCCAATATGTCAATTAAAAAGACAAGTAATAGCGAAAATCAGACAGTGAAGATTTTTTTCACTGTGACCGCACTGGTAACAGGAGCAAATAAAGATGACCTCTCAAACGTGTGGCATTCTGCATGCAATAGATATACGCATAGCTCAGTAGCCGGCCAAGGCATGCTATAAGGCCGTTACTGACCCATTAACGGGGCATTAATGTCTGGGCTCCAGTTTCTCCCGAGAAAGGAAGTCCCACAAGTTGTCAGAACTGTGTGAAATCTCTTCCTAGGAGGCAAGTTCCTCCTTGGCCGGCTGCCATCAGGGCTTCAGCACGTCTCTTCCCCTAGCAGGACATCCTGGGAAAACTATAATTCTTTGGGGCTCAATATTTCAGTAGCCTGGTAGCCAAAGAAAGGAACAGTGTCTGTTTTTTAAACTGTCTTCTGCCAGTATGCAAGAGCCTTGAGAGCAAACAGACATGCTGGGTGATTGACAGGAGCGGGGGGGGGGCATAGTTAGACAAAGGATTTATTTTTAAAGTGCCCAGGTGGTTTGAACGTGCAGCAAAAGTAGAAACCAGCCCTGCCTGCACACCAGCGCCCTGCACCACACCTGAGAGCTCATCAGAAACACAGGGTCTTGCGTGCAAGCTCAGTGTGCCTGAAGCCCTGGATACTTTCATTGCTAGCTCAGGGGAAAGGCAAGGCTCCAGCTCCTGGTCAGATATGCTGAATCAGCACCTGCCTTTAAAACCAACAAGACACAAAAACAGTTTTATTAAGATATATGTCACATACCTTAAGTTTCATCTTTGAGAATTACATTTACACAGTGTTTAGCCTATCTAGAGTGTGTGCAGCCAGTACTTTCAGCATTTTCCATTTTACCCCCCTAGGAAAAAAAAGTCTTATTAGCAGTTGCTCCCCATTTCTGCCCATCCCTCAGCCAGGCATTCACTATCATACTTCCTGTTCCAATGGGTTTGTCTCCTTGGCTCATTTGCATCTAAATGCAAGGCAGTTCGGCAACATAGAGCCACCTCATTCTCTTCCTGTACCCAATGTCCAGTGGACATGAGAGTCCGGCATTACTAGATTTTCTGGGTTTTTTTTCAAGAGAAGTTTTAAACATGGATTTTTGTGCAAAACTCTTACAGATGGCTAGATAGCGCGAAGGTCTCAACGGGACACATCAGGCTGGCCTCAGATGGACAAACCTTCTGTTTCAGTCTTCCAAATGCAGGGACTCCAGGCATGTACCACTAGAGACTTTAGGATGAAAGCCCAGGCCCTGGCAGGACCAACAAGCTGGGCATCCTCCTCCTCCTGAAAGGCCCACTAGAGAGACAAGTAACGACGAAAATCAGAGACAGGAGATTTATTTAATGTAGGCACAACAGGAAGAGGAACAAATAAAGGGGTCCATCTGGTGACTCCATGAGTCTGTCTTCAGGGTCATGACAAGATGTTTAGGTTTCCAATAGAGGGCAAAAGGGACGAATTGCCAAAGAGTCCCCAGCCAGGCGTGGTCCTGCCCACCGCTGACCCATAGCTGTCTAGGCTACAGTGTCTCTTGCAAGATGGTCTGACAAGGTGTAGCTACTCTGTGAACTCTCTTCTTTCCTCCTCTGGCTGCCACCAGGCCCCAAACTTTCCTGTCTCTAGAATGTCTCCTCTTCTGCCAGGGCAGTTACAAAATCTCCCACTTTTTAAAAGGTAGCCAACTAGTTCAAATTTTGGGGACACGCTGTTCAAGCCAAACAAACCTGCCTGAGGGCTAGTTTCGGCCTCTTCAGTGGCAGTTGGCAAGTTCTGATGATCACTGGGTTCCTTCCAGCGCCCACAGTACACAGCCATAGTCTGTGGCCTTGTTCTGGCTGCCACAGACGTGGGGAAAGGACCACCTGGCAACCTCCCTCCTAAAATCCTCTCTTGTCTTATTTCTCTCTCCTCTCCAAAGACACACATTTGTTGAGGACCTACTATGAACTTGGTGCTTTATGTTTTTGGAATTATGAATATGTTAATAAGAATAATTATGGGTCCAGGCATGGTGGCACACAGCTTTAAAAATGCCAGCACTAAGGAGGCTGGGGATAGGGGGAGGTCTCTGGGGATGGGGATAGTCCAAGGCCAGCCTGATCTATAGTGAGTTCTAGATGAGTCAGAGTTACATAGTGAGACCCTGTCTTAAGAAATCAACATCTAGCCGGGCGGTGGTGGCACACACCTTTAATCCCAGCACTTGGGAGGCAGAGG
>LOJH01012236.1:4597-24535 GCA_001685095.1 Ellobius talpinus
GTTCCAGGACAGGCTCCAAAGCTACAGAGAAACCCTGTCTTGAATAAACAACAAAAAGAGCATATCAATAACTCCACTAATAGCCAGGTGGTGGTACAAGTGGGGATGATTCAGTATTTGAAAAGCCACAAATAGACTTCTTTTTTATAATTGAAAATAGTTTTTTTCATATAATAGATTCTGATTACAGTTTCCCCTCTCCTAGCTTCTCTGGGTTCCTCCACATCTACCATTCCATCCGGACCCACACTTTGCGTCACTTATTAGAAAGCAAACAGGCATCTCAGGAATAATAATAAGACAAACATTGATAAAAAAAAAAAGAAAAAAACCAAAATGCCAGAATAGGACAAAACAAGCAGAAGGGAAAAAGCCAGAGAAAAAGCACAAGAAACACATACAGACCCAGACACATATTTGCGCACAGGAATACACAAAACCAAAAAACTGGAAGCCATCATATATATGGAAAGGACCTGTAAGGTATAAAAATAATGCCCTGAAACAACATTATGAGACAAAGAACTACTTCCAAAGATGCTCTTGAGTTTGTTTTGTGCTGATTGTCTAGTGCTGGGCATGCAGCTTATCTTTAAGTGTGGTTTCTTTCCCCAGTGAGACTCCCTTGGAGAAAACTAATTTTTTACTTGTAAATGGTTATCAATCGGAGCTTGCTTCTGGGTTATGAATGGGGACCCATGTCCACTTCTTCTCTCAGCTCTAGAACTCCATCTGATACAGACCTGTCCAGGCCCTGTGCATGCTGCCGCAGTCTCTGTGAGTTCATACATGCATTGGTCTGATATGTTTAGAAGGCCTTATTCCTTTGGTGTCCTCCATCCCCTTGGCTTTTATACTCTTTCTGCCTCCTCTTCTGCAGGGTTAAAACAAAATCTCTAAGGCTAGGGATTTGATGATGACGTCCCATTTAGGGCTGAATGTTCCAAGTTATCTCATTCTCTGCGTGTTTTTGTAATGCCCCATTACTGAAGGCAGCTTCAACACAACTCATTGAACACAGAGAAGCTGAGCTGGGGTGCCTACCTAGAGTCTTCACCCTTATGGACTAAAGTTCACGGTACTAGGAGGTACCGTGCACACTACCAAAGAGAAAGGTAAAACCAACCCAGCTACAAACCCTTTGATCTACAAAGGCGATCTGCCAGCAAGATGCATGGTGCAATAGTGACGCAAAGTTTTTTGCGGTAGCCAACAAAGATCTGATTTGATTTAAGGCCCACTGTGTGGGATGGAGCCTATAGCCAACACTGCTTGGGTGACCAAGAACCTAAGATTAGATAGAGAAAAACCAAATACTGCTGTCCTTCAAGGAACAATAAAATGACTCCTAATGACATTCTGCTATACTCATTGATCAGTTCCTTGCTCATCCATCATCAGAGAAACTTCCCCCTGCAACAGATAGGATCAAATAACACAGTATTTGCAAATTTGAATGGGAAGGGGCTGGGAGTAGAGGAATTAAAGGTATCTTTCCATGGGAATGGCTAGACAGATGGCAATTGGGCTACTGAAGGTTAGGACCAAAAAAAAAAAAAGAGGCTTTGCTCTGGTTGGGCAAGGATAGAACAGGGTGGAAAGCATTCATAGTACTTATTCATGCTTTGTGAAATGGGAGATCATTCCTGGCAGACAGACTGCCCATGCTCTTTCTCCATCACTGATAAGAATGGGGTCACCTTGGTTAAATCTGTACCTGCCTCTCCTTTTTCCTTTTTTTTGAGTAAATGAAGTATATTCTATCAATCCCAAAGATATAATAATAGAGTGCTTTTGTGAGTTACAAAATTTTGTTAAAATCCTTATGCCCATTTTTTGTATAAAGTTCTCAGAATTAACAATAAGAACAAAGTCTCTTATTTCTAGATCCTGAATGGAGGCAAAATCCATCAATATCACCATCATCATCATCATTATCATCAGCATCATTATCACCACCACTTCTATCAGGATCATCATCCCAATTTTGTTTAGTAGTCGATTTTTCATCAGTTTAAAAAAATTCATATATATGTACATATGAAGTGATTCATAGTCTCATACTTATAACCATCCTTATTTTTCATCCTTTATTGAGCACATAACATCTTGTAATAACCAAAGATTTTTTAAAGTAGGTATTAATATAATTTTAGTACTAAACAGTCCTGGCCAAATGGTTAGCAGGCAATTTCTTGCTCTGTGAGAATCTTTACCAAAATCTTAGAGCAAGTAGACAACTACAAATTAAATTATGGGCACTCCTGGAATCATAGACTAGGATGAAAGTTACCATAGTCTTACATAAAAAGTCTTTCTGCAAGGATATCTGTCCAACTGTCTGTTTGATCTCAGATAGACAGCCCCTTTTTATTGATTCTTATGTCCCAAGATAGTTGATTTCAAAATAATTTGAGTAGGCTTCCCCATTTGACCCTTGGAAGCTTGCTTTCTCAGTGCCCACACAGCTCCCTACAGCAAGCCTCCTCCTGTGACACCGTCCCTTCCCAAATAATCTAATCAAATCATCCTGGAAAGAGCTCCCATCTTGAGTTATTTTGGTTTACAAACTTGTAGGTGGCACTCAAAAACCTAATCCATACATTCTGGATCAGGAAGACTTGGCACTTGGTAATGTTTTGTCTTCATTCACGTTACTCAATCTGACAAAAGACCAAAATAAAGTTTCTGGTGTAGTGCCAGACCCTAGATTTGGCTGCCTGCCCACCCTGTAAGAGCTGGCCTCCTGGTCCAGGACATAAAACCACTGCTTGCTTCCTTAACCAGGGCACAGGTCTGTATCTGCTCAGGAAGAACCATTTATGCAGCAACCATGGCCACCTTTGTGAATCTCAGTACCAAAGGCAAGATGCCCATCGTGGGCCTGGGCACCTGGCAGGTGAGTGGGCGATCTCAGGCCACCTGCTCTCCTCAAGAGCCACGTTGGTATTTCTTCTTCTTTGCATAGCTTCTGCCCAGGGTTTTGAACTCCAGAGCTGGAACCCAAGTGGCTTTCCTTTCTCAGAGATGTTCCAGGCTTCAAAGCTATGAGGGTGGATTTTGTAGAAATGATGATAGTTCCTGTAGCAAGTATCCAGTTGATGTTGTATGTTAAACAGAAAATGGTTTCTGGGCAATTACTCTCTTAACTAGTTTTTCCTTAGGACTCAGCAACTTCCTGCATGGTCTGTCTTCGCTGTTACTTTGTTTCTGGTTGAGTGATTGAAAGAGGGAATAAGAATTCCCAAATGACCCAGCTCATCTTGCTGCCCATGGGAGGGACGCCATCTCCAGCATCTGGCCTGGGAGCCTGTGTGAAAGGCAGAATTTCAGACCCCAGCCCAAGCTACTGAACTGCCATCTGCTCCTTACCAAGACTCTCCATGGTTCTGGCATACAGTAGAGGCCGAGCACCGGAACCACAGAGAGCCTGGGCTGGCGGCACCAGTTCTGCCTGGCTATGTTAATCTCTCCTGGCAAAACGTCCTGAGATCCATTCTAGTGTCCAGTGAAGCAGATTTCCAAGCCTCTCTTGGGACAAGCCTGGCATTGTTCCATCTAATTCTGCCTTCCCCTCAGCCACAACATGGCATTAGGCAGCTTGTTCCCAGGAGCTGTCTTTGGTTTTGGGTCCTGCCTCAGCCTCTCCAGAGCTAAGATTTCAGGTGAAGCCACCATGCTTGTCAGGAGCTTGTTCTAAAACCCTTCTGTTCTTCTGTCCCTCACAGTTCATCTCCAGACTGCTTCCTGTTTCTCTTTTCCTTTTTATACACACTAGGACCTCTTTCTTTCAACACTGGGTTGAAATCTTACCAGAATAGAAAGATTTGATTCAAATCATAATTTCACATGTGTCAAAACAGTGAATGATCACTTGTAGATCTCCAAGGAATCTACTCACTCGGAAGAATCAGCTGAGGTGAACTTTCAGAATTCCCACAAAGATGTAGAGACTACACACAGGAGTTGTTTTCAGGATGAAAAAAGGACAATGTGCTCATTAGTATGCATGCAGGAGGGTGGGGCTTGGGCCTGGACCCCAGTGCCTCTGAAAGACTGGCAGAAATTCCTTGGCCCAAAGATGGTATAGCTGTTGATCTCTGTTGTATGATCTTCTTGATGTTTAACAACTACAGAAAGAATTCCTAGATTTTGCGAGGGTTGAAATGTTTTTTTTTTTATTTGTCTGAGTTTCTTCTGTTGTTTTGAGACAGGGTCTCAGGCTGGTTTCCAAGTCACGGTGTGGCTGAGACTGGCCTTGAACTCCCAGTCTTCCTGCCTTCTATGTGCTGATATCATTCATAACCATGAACCAACACACATCACATCTGTGTGTGTGTGTGTGTGATGTGCCGCACATAGGCAGGCCTCAGATTCATGCTCTTCTTGTCTCTGCCTCCCTTGCGCCTCACTATCCTCTACTGAGAGATGACTTGCAAGTTTTTTATTTTCCCAAGCTACTATCTGGGTACTAGGTGAGGTCAGACCATGGTATTTTACATGACCTTTTCTCTTGTTCTAGATTCTTCTTCTTCTTTTAAATCTGTTAAAAAAAAAAAGAACATGCATTTACAAGGCTTTCTACTCTTTCTCTTTATGAAAAAGTGGTTATCCAGTGACCTGCACCTTCTGAATCTTGCTGTCAGGTTGGTATGATATAATTTTTACAGCAAGCAAGCAACAGAAGGCACAAATCGTAACACTCTTCTTTGTCAGTCAAGGTTTAGAGAGATTGAGAAATCTGTTCAGCCTCATATTAATACATGGTAGAGTTTAGATTTAGCCTGTAATGATCATGCTTGAGGGGCTTATAACTGTCTGGTGTCTGAAAATTCCTCTTTGCCACTTCAGAGTTCAGGGAATTACAATGCTGGAGCCATCTGCCACTCCCAGAAACTAGAGACCCTTCAAAATTAGCTTAGAAAAGAGAAAAGGTAATAATTTGTTACTAGAATGGGACATGGGATGATAATCATTACAATGACTTATGTATTAAGATGCCATGGTGAAAGCCATCATAAGCTAACCTAAAAAAGTTAATAAAACAAAAAAATATTACTTTTTCATTAATTACTTTTTCTTTGAAAAGTTTTCCAGCATATGCTTTTTTTCTCCCCAGTGTCCATCTGGAAATAGAACCCCAGTAAGGCTGTGGTTTTGAGAATCTGGTCCATATGAAGCCTGTAAGAGGGGGCCTCAGGGGCATCTGTTGGTCCCTTCTCTTGCTTTTCAGTCGCACCCAGGCAAAGTCAAGGAAGCTGTGAAGGCGGCCATTGATGCTGGGTATCGCCACATTGACTGCGCCTATCTGTATGGGAATGAGAGTGAGGTGGGCGAAGGGATCCGAGAGAAGCTCCAGGTGAAGGCTGTGAAGCGGGAGGACCTCTTCATTGTCAGCAAGGTACAGTGGCTCACTTGCTGAATGTGGTGGATTCAAGGCAAAGGGAAGATCTGGACCACATTAAGAGCCCTGACCATCTTTCTTATATGGCTGTTTTCCTTCTAATCCCCTTCTTCCTTGATTTTGATATCCCTGGACATAAATATTCATACTCCAAGTCAGTACTAGAAGAAGATGCTGTTGGCCCCCAACCCTTGCTGTTTTCCTTTGGTGGGAATGGCTCCAATGAGCCGCCTGGTACCCTTGGCTTCTCTATCTTCTCTTAATAGGATCCCCCTACTAAATGGTAGGAGGAGGCTAGGGGTGTATTCAGGGAGCATTTCAAAACACACTGTCTTGTGCTGTTCTTAACAGTTCTGGCCCTGAAGTTTTTGTTTTGTTTTGTTTTTTCAGACATGGGTATTTTGGAAATGGTCGGAGCATTATTTATTGTTAAACAGGAGTCTCTTTATTTCAGTTCAGTAAAAAGTGAACTGTAAAATATTATTAAAAAAGAAGGGACTTGGTGTGTGAGGGGTCCTAGGCTTTGTATTGGCATAACTCAAACAGCCTAGTTTCAGGTACCTGGAAACTGTATCTGGTGTAATACACAGACCCACTGTGGGGGGTGGCCAAGTCTAAATAAATTTATATTTCAGCCCTTGAGCCAGACAGGCTTCAGGTTGTGACAGTACAGTAAGGACAACTGTTCTCAGTAGCATCAGGATGTCTGAAATGTAAGGGTTAGTCACAATGCCTGTCCCCTGGGAGCTGGCAGCAAAGGAAAGGAGTAAACCTATCTAACCAGAGGTCAAGTGTGCGAAATGATTTAAGAAACAGAATACCAAGAACATGGAAGAACACATAGGCACCACCTTGACTTGCTGACTATTGCTGATCTACTGTGTTGCCTTTCTTAACTAACTTTATTATAAACCAATGGTTTGCCCTGGGGTTAGATCAGTGGCAATTCTCAAAGGAGAGAGGGTGACTGTGGAGTGGCCCTTTCTTTACCCCGTCCTAATGCCCTCCTGTCACACCCTGCAGCTGTGGCCCACCTTCTTCGAGAAAAGCCTGGTGAAGAAAGCCTTTCAGAAAACCCTCACGGATCTGAAGCTGGACTATCTGGACCTGTATCTCGTTCACTGGCCACAGGGATTCCAGGTTTGAGCTTCTCTTTGCCCTGTCTGTAGCTGCTGAGCAAATGACAGAGCAGTAGCGATGCCTGAGCCGGGGGCAGGAAAGAGAGTGGAGGCAGGAGCCCTTGCACAGAACAGAAAGACTCTGGCCCAGAAGGGTTTGGATCTGCATTTGATGCTTGGGGATGGCACATGCTTAGGTTTTGCTTTAATTCTGTTTTAGAGGAACTGTGATTTGCCAGCCCAGATACATATGACTGGCCTGTCACCTTCCCATCAACTCTGCGCCCAGTGGTCCTCTCTTAGGGAACCTCGTATGAGAGTCTGGAATAGTATTCAGGCTCAACACTCCTGCTGGCCCAAGTGTACTCATGGCTATCAGCCTGTTGATGCTGGGAGGCAGTCAACCTACCCTGGAAAACTGTCACTCAGTGCTGGGGGCCTCCTCCTGCCTGCTCACAAGTGCCAAGGGCCTCCTCCTGCCTGCTCTCAAGAGCTTGGAGGAAATGGAATTCTTAGCCTTTTCCCCTCAAGACCAGCCACAGTGATGGTGGCGCACCACTCCAAATCCAATCATTCAGCAGGTTGTGACCATAGATGCTGGCTGCTGCTATATACTTTCTATTGAATGTTTGCCTAGTTGCCTTGAAGTTAAAATTTCCTCCAAGTTTATATGGGTCTTGGTATGCTGGGTTAATTTTCATGGTGATAATGATGGCTTCTGCAATATACTAACAGCAGATTGTAAAGCCAAGCCAACAGTATCAAAAATAGAGGATATACATATTGTGGTAGACTGAGCAGAGATGGCCCCGAGGCTCTTTTGATGTGTGTTCTCCAGAGCTTGAAAAGATGCTGTGCAGGTGACGGGGGTTCTTACTGCTCTGTCCTGAGACCTCTCTCCACAGGAATGGTTATCTATGAGCAGATTCTAATGGGTCTGTTGTTTTGCATTACAGCCTGGGAAGGAGTTTTTCCCCACAGATGAAAAAGGCGATATTATCACCAGTAAATACACATTCTTGGATGCTTGGGAGGTAGGTTCTGGTTTCTTTAAAATGTACTCAAAGAGATAAGTTTGTCAGATACCCATTGACTCCACCCAGGCATAACAGCCCATGTGCCTTGTATGGGATCTCACCACTGAATTCTCCAATTCTCTCAGTGCATTTTACTCACCACCAGATGGATTGGGGTTCCCTTTGACCCTATTTACACTGAGATCTAAGTGAGGCAGAAAACACAAATTGCATCACAATTTGATATAAACACGCCATCCTGGAAATAGAGGGATGCCCTGGGGGTTCATAATAATTGGGCAACTTGGAGTAAAAAATTAACTCCCATAAGCCTCATTGTCCTCGTCGTTAAAAAACATAATATATAATAATAATGCATATCGTTAGGGTACGGCAAGGATTAAAATAGCTAAAATATAGAAGTTTGATCAAAGAGCCCATTGGTCGTTAGCTTCTCCATGTACGGAATATAAAATCCTCACCTAGAAGACTTGTAAGTCATCAGGTCATATAGAAAACGTGTGACACAATCTGGACTGGATCCAGTTCTGTGTGACTCAGCAGCTACCAAGGCTTTGAGTGTCCTGCTTGGCAGTAAATACACATGTAGACATTGGAGAGAACACGTGCCGTGCTTTTTAGACCAGTTGAGGCCTTGACTTGCATAATCATGCAAAAATGAATTAAAGTTTGATTGTCTCTAGTAACTTTTACCACTGTATGAGTTAGGGTTATTACTGCTGCGATGAAACACCAACATGGGGAGGAAAAGGGTATATTCCACTTCCACTTCCACATCACTGTTCATCAGCAAAAGAAGTCAAGAACTCAAACAGGGCAGGAACCTGGAGTCAGGACCTGATATAAAAGCCATGGAAGCATACTGCTTACTGGCTTACTCCTCATGGCTTGCTCAGTCTGTTTTCTTATAGAGATCAGAACCACCAGCCTAGGAATGGCACCACCCACAGTGGGCTGGACCCTCCCCTACCGATCACTAATTAAGAAAATACCCTACAGGCTTGCATACAGCCTGATCTTATGGAGGCATTTTCTCAACTGAGGTTCCCTCCTCTCTGATGACTGTAGCTTGTACCAAGTTGACACAGAACTAGCCAGCATAACCACTATCCTCTTGCAAATAAATGCTAAAAGGTGGGACAAAGTGAATGAACAAGTCATAAATGATTAGGAAAAAAAAAAACAGACTCCAAGAATTAGTGTATTGTTTGTCAGGCTGTCCCGAATCGCACTGCATTTCCGACTCTAGGAAACTTGCCTTCTCTGGAAAGAATGGAATTGATGAAATGTTTCTTTTCCATGGTTTGTCCCAAAGTGCTCATCTACTAGCACAGTGGTCTCGCCACTTTGAGCTTGAGCTGGTCATGGTAAGAAAGTGTAGAGTGCAAAACCCATGCGACAACTGAGGGTGAAGGTAGAAAGCAGGGCAGCCTTTCTGCCCCCGGGGCGACACTGGAAACCCTGGCGCTTAGGAACACTGTCCTGGAGGCACGGCCTGCCTGCTGCTGTGAAGTTAGACAGGCTGTGATCACCTTCACAGGACGCTCACACACTGCTGAGAACGTCCTTTTCTTTGTGGGTATAGTCACTCCTAAGTTAGCCCAATTAAACTCACTGTTTCAAGAACTAGATTTGGGTAGAATTCTTCTTTGGTCTGCTTGTTGTTGGTACCCCATCGGGCATGAATAGATGTTTGTTCATCTATTTCATCTCCCCAGGAAACCTGGAAATGTATTTAAAGGAATTATCCTCGGCAAGTGAGTCATTAAATTTGCCCACTAGTAGCGGAACATTTGTTACAAGGAATTTGGAAGGATGAGAGACTGGAGGCTGGGGATTTAGCTCTGGCAGAATACTTGTAGAGCAAGCACAAGGCCTGGTTTAACCAAACAGAAACAGTCTTTTACAACTTGGGTACATATGGTTGGGTCTTTAAGACTGGATGAGGCTTCTGACATTAGATGTGAAAGGGAAAATATTAACCCCCAAACTACAACCATAACGAGGCTCTATAGTATGATCCCACTTGATTGATGCTTAACAAACAACAGAATGGCTTATGCACCCAGAATCAGCGATGTTGCAGTGTGTACCAAGACTCAGACAGCCTGGTTTCGTTGTTCGTTTTGCAGTGAGTTGAGGGTACTAATTAGAGAAGATGGTGACTGTATATATTACTAGATTAAAACCTAGCCTCTTAAATATCTTCATAATATTTTACTGTGTGATGTGAACACTAGTGTGTCTAAAGTTCATTCCGTAATGTTTTCACTATAGCGCTTAAAATGATGTCATATTAAGATGACAATTCTGCCACAGTATCTGATACTGGGGCTGATGTGCTGTCTCATGAATAAATCCAAGAATGATTCCTAAATAAAAGCTTTGCAGACATAAAAAGATATCATACTGCTCTGATTTGATCTTGGCAGGATGGAATATGTCTGGGTAGGGTAGTTTTATGGATCCACAGCCAATCCAATAGAAAGCTCATTAGCCACAATCTATAATAGGGGAAGAGAATTGAGTGTAAGAAAGGACAGGTGGATAATACACCCAAAGCAAACCTGACCCAGGTCACAGAGTAGCATTTGGTTTCCTCCCCACTGGGAAGATTCTGGGACCTTCAGATCTCATCACTGTTAAACTGTCTTGCCTAGTCTTCTTCACTCCTCACTCACCCTAGTGCTTCCCATCCTAGTACATTAAAATCGACAGAGGGTATTTTGAACATCCTAATTTCCATGCTGCATCCCAAAGGAAATCAGTAAGAAGTCCTGGGAGTGGAGTCTAGACACCCGATTTTTTTATAGCCTTCAGGGGGTCCAAGATGCAGCCAAGACTAAGAAACAGTAGACAGTGTCAGCTGAACACACCCTGCTCATCCCTACCTCAAAGCCCTTGCTCTTCCTTTCCCACAATCTGTTCAGGAGTTTACTGATTTCTTCATGGCATTTTTTTCTATGCCCAGTTTGAACTCTACTTCTAATGTCTCCTCTGGGACCCAGTGGATTCTTTCCTTCCATCCTTGATTCTTGAGGCTGTGTCAACTGTCAGCGAATCTGAGGTGGCCTCAGCACTAAGGCCACTGACTCATTGAGGGGTCCCCTAGAACTTTAGTTAAACTGTTAGAATCTCAAGCAGGCTGGGTGTGGTGGCACACTCCTTTAAGTCCAGGACTCAGGAGGTGGAATTCTATAAATTCAAGGCCAACCTGGTCTACTTATTGAGACTCTAGGGGGGAAAAAAGAATCTTAAGTAGAAAGTACATTGCTTACTTTTTTTTTACATTCCAGAAACTCCCAACAGGAATGTACAATAAACAAAATATAAATGTGTGTTCGATTTGTGGTTGCTACAAACTCTTTATAGGCAATAAATAAATACATACATAAATAAATAAGCCCTAGGTCTTTGAGGTTGAAGAATGTTTGTAGGACAAGCAGTCAAAGGGACAAACGTCAGCCACTTCAGTTCTAGGCCAGGTTCCCCTACCAGGGCCAGTATATCTGAATGGCCTTCCCCACTGCATGCCAACCTGTGGTTGTTAAGGCAGAAAGATCTTAGACCCTAGAACCACAGCTGGTCCTGATGATTCAGGACTATGACCCTAGCCAAGCTGGAGACAGAGGCAGGAGGATCCCAAGTTCAAATCCTGGCTGAACTGCAGAGTAAGTTTGCTTATGGTTTCTGTTGTTGGGATGAAAGCACAATGAGCATTTACATCTTACCTACTGCTGAAGAAAGTCAGGGCAGGAACCGGGAGGCAGGAACTGAAGCACAGGCCACACAGGCTGTGGAGTAGCACTCTTACTGGCCTGCTCAACTTGCTTTCTTAGGTGCCCTAGGATTACCTGCCCAGGTCTCACAACACCAACAATGGGTTGGGCCCTCCCACATCAATCACTAGTAAAGAAAATGCCCTACAGACTTGCCCATAAGCAAATCTTATGGGGGCAATTTTTTAAATTAAGTTCATTTTCCCAAATAACCCTAGTTTGTGTCATGTTGACATAAAACTAGTTATCACAAAGGTCAAGGCTAGTTTGGGTAGAGAGATACTAGCCCTGAAAGGAGAAGTATTGGCTCAGGACCCCCAAAACCAAGTTCTCAGACCAAGTTCTCAGCACAAAGGAGATCTATTTGCCCTAGAGGGACACAGGGCAGGAAATAAGAGACAAAGTCAGGCGATAGAGAATGAGGGAAGGGGGGAAGGGAATAAGAGAAAGGGGCAGGGGAACTGTCAGGGGAGGGAGGAAGGATGCACATGTGTGCGTGCACACACAAGGACTGCCTCTACATAGAGAGGAGACAGATGTGCATGCACACACAAGGACTGCTCTGAATAGAGAGGAGACAGATGTGACATACAGGAAAATGACAGTTTATAAAGGTACAAGGAGAAACCCAATGTTAGGATGAGGTGTTTAATTTTAATTGGGCATGCTAGTTAGCCAAAGGGTACTTTTGATTGCTGGACTTCAATACTTTGATAGCTGGACCTTGGTAGTCAGCCTCGGGAGGAGGAAGTGGCCAAATAAGGGAGACAGACCTTGGTGGCTAGCTTCAGGATTGTAACCAAGACAGAGATAAAGGGGGAGAAAGTCAGGGCTTGCCAGAGCACTGGTCACACTCGAGCTGGTCAGGGTCCCTTCAATCACAAATTTTAAAAATGGGCCGTAATGAAGCTCAGTGGTAGAGTGTCTATTAGTATACAAGAGGCTCTAGGTTTAATAATCCTCAATAGCAGAAAACAACTAATATTAAAAGACATCCCACAGAAGTGATGCCATTCCACAGGCTAGAGCCTCCTTGGTGGATGGCCCAGGTTTGGATGAATAGAGAGCAGAAAGCGTGTGAAGCCTTCACCTGTTTCTCACTTCACATTATTTGAGCTCAGGTAGTGGGGCTTGAAACAGCCGGAGGGCACCACGGTCTGGACTGAGACTTGCTTTTAGTGCTTTAGCTAAACTTGTAATGGTGGATCCATTGCAAATTTACCAGCATCCTACATCATTGTAAAGCTGAGCCAGCATCCCTGTATCCTCCTGCAGCCATCTAAACTGCATTCCTTCCTGTAATAGGTCATGGAGGAACTGGTGGACCAGGGGCTGGTGAAAGCCCTGGGGGTCTCCAACTTTAACCACTTGCAGATTGAGAGGCTCCTGAGCAAGCCTGGACTGAAACATAAGCCAGTGAACAACCAGGTAAGTTCCCTTTGGTGAAAGAATCTTGCTTTGTGACTGCTTCAACATTTGCAGGCCAATGGACCAAGTCTTCTTTCAGGGATCAGTGTCCAGGATACTTAGGGAGGTGGGAGGCAAATCTCTGGGTCTGATCTATAGCACATTTATCAGTGGGTTGTATTTGGCCTTTGTGTTGGTCTTTCCTTTTGCCCAGAGTTCCATCTGAGCCACTCAGGAAGGCCAACTTCCCTAGTGATGGAGATGTTTTCTCTTGCAGGTCGAGTGCCACCCATACCTCACTCAGGAAAAACTAATTCAGTTCTGTCACTCCAAGGGTATCAGTGTCACAGCCTACAGCCCCCTGGGCTCTCCAGAGAGACCTTGGTAAGGTTTCTGAGTGGTGCTTTACTTTATCACTCAAAATTCATGTTTTATAATTGGCTAATATTGCTATGAATTTCTAAGGCACCTAAAAAAAATGTGTCTATAGCAATGCATTTGGCCACAGGACTGGCACATAGTTTGTGTGGCAGGGATTGGGGGAGGAAGAGAGAGAGAGGAAGAGAGAGAGAGCATATTTGACTCTGGCAATGCTCCATTTCTGCCAATCAGTGCCAGGACAGACTCCTCAAATTGGTAAAGCTCCATGGGAAAGATAAAAAATTTCAGGTCCTCTTGTTGCCTTGCAAACGGGAAAGGCTATGATGTTCGTCTTTGACACCGCCCTGGTAGTAATATCCACAATGATGATGTTCACTCCAGCTATCTTTCACATTTAGGGCCAAGCCAGAGGACCCTTCACTACTAGAGGATCCCAAGATTAAGGAGATTGCTGCAAAGCACAAGAAAACCCCAGCCCAGGTAAAATACTGTTAGGTTTTTTTCTCCTATTCTCCAGCAATCCTTTGTACTATCCTTGTTTTATTGTATTGCCTGCTTTCAATCCCTTGGAGAAGAAGAAATGGGAAATGTGAGTCTGTTGGGATGCCCAGGAAATACATCTGGTACCAGTGAAGCCAAGATTGCCTCTGTCCATCAGCTTCTTGCTAAGTTCTCGGGCCATACCACGAGAGCATGTCCTTGGGGTTGGGTGCCAACTGTGCAGGGTCTTGGTCCTTTGAACACCAGTCTTCACATTCTTAACTAGGGAAATCATGGTCTTGTTTCCAAGGGTACAAAAGTAGGGCTGCCAAGAGTAGGAACTTGGTGAAATCCTTAGTTAATTTCTAACTGTCATAGCTAAAGCTGTCCTAGCCACAGCTATATTTCCCTTGCACTAGGAGAGGCTCTTGTAAGTGGGCACCTGTTATCCCCTCAATGTACACAGGTTCTGATCCGCTTTCACATCCAGAGGAATGTGGCTGTCATCCCCAAGTCTGTGACACTCACCCACATGCAGGAGAACATTCAGGTAAGATCTAAAATGATCACCTGCTATTCCTCGGTCAAGTAGAAGAGAGGGGATTAAGCTTCTCAATCCATCCCTTTTTTGCCAGTGTACCCTTCCTTCTACTGTCCTCCTTGTGAACACTTGTCCCAGGGAGTTTGCCTCAACAGATGTGATGGCTATTCTTAGTTGTCAACTTGACTACATCAGAGTGAACTACAATCCAGAGATGGAGGGCACACCTATGAGAGGTTATTTTTGCTTGCTTTGAAGTGGGTAGATCCACTTCTAGTCTGGACCTTTGAGGCAGGAAGACACATGCCTTTGATTTGGATCTGGAGATGGGAAGACACTAGTTTTGGGCACTCCTGCTGGAAGCCTGTACAAGGACATAAAAGAAGGAAGCTTTTTTTCTTTGCCCTCTCCTTGCTAGCACATCCATTCCTTAACTGGCATTGGACCTCACTTCTTTGGGATTCCAGCACATCCTGAAGACCAGCTGAGACATCCAACCTTGTGGACTAAGCGATTTCTGGATTCTTGGACTTTTTGTTCACAACCAAATGAACAAAATGTTCATTTAATTAAATGTTTTCCTTATTAAGAGTATCCATGGTCATGATGTTCCTTCACAGCAATAGAACACTGTCTAAGACAACAGAATTGAGATGAATCACCATTGGGCAAAGATAAGCAGGGGGCAGGGAGTAGCAACTGTACCTTTTAGCGCTACAAATAGCCCTGCTTACCATTGAGCACTTAGATCATGAGTCATAGACTGCCCTACCCATGATCAGACTGTTCTGGCCTACAAAACCCCTCTGCTTGCAGGAGAAAAGGAATGGACTAAATTCGAAGAAATGTCTCCTGGAAGATTAACTGTGCAGTTGTCCTTAAGGGATCACAGTTTCTGTTCACTAAGCATAGCCACAAACACAATCCCTTCCTTTTGAAGTACTAAACCCTACAAACAGCACAGTCTTAATTTAGAGACTACTTTGTATTCAGTGTGGACCTAATAGGAGAAACACTAGAACCTTGGGTCTCACCAGCATTTTCCTTGCTAACGATGTTTTTGGAACTCTGGCTTCTCTAGGTCTTTGACTTCAAATTGAGTAATGAAGAGATGGCTGCCATACTCAGCTTCAACAGAAACTGGAGGGTCTGTTCTTTGCCAATGTGAGTGGTTCTGGGTTTAGGAGGATGATCAGGAGTTTTCTTGAAGTTTTACAGGGTTAGCTCAAGAGATAATATAACACGTGGGATGACTTTTGTCTTCAAATACTATTTTTGGGCAGTTGTGAAAAATTAAAACTTGAGGGAAGATATTGTCAGTTGTTACCTGTTTCTCAAACTTTGCAAATAGAGAAAAGGCATGCCATATTCTCTAAAGGCACAGTAGGAGACGGGATAGTTGAAGTGACACCACTTGCATATGTCAGAGAGTAACAAGTGATACAGAGAAAAATAAAGTAGGGCAGACAGCATAAAGAATGAATGGGAACTGATATTTTCTTGATAGGTGATGACCCAGGGGCAGTTTCGTGGGACATAGAATAGGATTCTTGATGCTGAGAGCCGCAGGTGCAGACACACCAGGTGTGTATGGGGTGAGGGGTAGAACACTTGAGTAAGGAGGCCAATGAGCCAGAACCGAGTAGGCAAAGGCTATTGGAGAAAGAAATAAGGTTAGAGACAGCCTTGGGCTAAGGGCACACAGGTGTTATAGAGCATGGGAGGAACTTTGAGTTTAGCTCCTCAGGAGCTGAGAAACCAGGAGAGGGTTTTGTGTAGAAGTCTGCATATCTCATAGGTTGGAATGCTAAAACTGATTTTTGCACTTAGAAATCACAGAAAGCCTGGTAGAATAATCTAAGGGAGAGATTACAGTCATTGGGCTACTTCGTAATGTGATAGAAGAAATTAGGAAGATTGGATTCTGGACAAATGGGAAATCAGAGCAAATTGAATTTGCTAACAAAACAACAACAACAAACAATCAAATGTGGGCTTTGTTGGCTTGACTTTAATTTTGCTTGAGCAACTCAAGAGCAGAATTGTCATTTAGGAGTAGCCTGAGTTTGAGAAATGCTTATGATACCTATTGAGCATCAACTAGGGAAAGCCAGATGGAGTGGGCTTTATGAGTGCAAGGAAGAGGTTGACAATAAGCCTCGCCTTGCTGGCTTCCAGTCCAAGCCCTGATACTCACTCATTGTCTGTGAAGCATCAGGTAGATTTGGTAGTCTCACCAAATCGATTTCTTTTATTTACAAAGTAGTGATGATAGTACAAGTAACAGAAAACATACATTGAATATTTAAGCTCCTAAACTCTATGCTTATATGAGTATTTTATTTAACACAACAACCAATCTGTCCATTTCACCATGATTCCCCATTTTACAATGATATGGGAATGAACCAAAACAGGATTTGTGAGGCCCTTGGCTGTGTGCCAGGTATCTAATGAGCCTTCCTTATGCTATTATTCTAAGGACTTGGCCACTGATTATTCTCTTGCCCTCTTTTCTCAAATACTCATTTGAGGGCAGGTCATAGTATGGGCCCCCTTCTGTGTTCCGATGGTCTTGTGGGGGAGGAGCCTAAGAGCGCAGAAAGGTTGTTGAGCGCATCACATAATAAGACCTATGAGATCGTCTTTGTGGCTCTTGTGGAACATTGTCTTCTGTGTGCCTGTCGCTGCAGGACAGTTAATGCGGAGGACTACCCTTTCCATGTTAACTACTGAGGCGGCATCGCCTGATGAGAGCGGCTCATGGAGTCTTTCTTTGCTGATGTGCAAATAATTCCTCCTGAGATGGATTTAAGCCAAGGCTGTTTGATATCATATCATCAAGCAGCCAAATCAAGGCAATGCTGCATTCAAATCCTCGTTGTTCAACCAGGAGCAGATTGTTTCAGAGAAACGTGACTCAAAGAAGCAAACAGTGCTCTCCTGCATATGATTGGATGCGCTTGTCAAACGGCAGGAGCTATGGTAACGCTGAAGGCACAAAGAAGAAAAAAATAAAAGCAATAATAGTAACCAGCATGTCCAGCACAGTGTGAAGTATTCTTTGAAAGAGCACACTCATTGAGTCTATTCACATTTTACTTGGCCAATAATAGAGGCATGGGGAGGTCAGCCACTTGCTCATAGTCCCCCAGGTCGTAAGTGGCTAAATCAAATATCACAGGCCAGTGCGCTCAGGGAGAGCTCGAGCTGATATGTTGCTCTCTTCCTCCCAAGTCCTCTCCTGTTTCTCTTCTTTGTCCTTTCCCTGTGACCTTCTCAACTACTATTGCCTTCCCACCTTGCCCTTAATGTGCCGGAATGCCAAAGAATCAGTGCTGGTGGTGACCAAGCCTATGAAACCCACACAGATGCCACTGTTCATTGAGAGACTTTGTAGCAACCCTGGGAACACAGTGGAAAACAGAAGTAAGTCTGGACATGAAAATACCATTGACTTAGTTAGGGTTTCTATTGCTGTGAAAAGACATCATGGCCACAGCAACTCTTATAAAGGAAAACATTTCATTGGGGCTGGCTTACAGTTTCAGAGGTTTAGTCCATTATCGTAATGAGAGAAGCATGGCGGTGCGCAGGCAGACGTGGTGTTGGAGATGGAGTCAAGATTTCTACATGCAGATCAGCAGGCAGTAGAAAGAGAGCCAATATGCCTGGCTTGAGCTTCTGAGACCTCAAAGTATGCCCCTCCTCCAACAAAGCCACACCTACTCCTACAAGGCCACAGCTCCTAATGGTGCCTCTCCCATTGGGGCTATGGGGACCATTTTTATTCAAACCACCACACCATCAACCTGGGGCATGCCTTTTTTTTCTATAGTATTTCTTCTTGGGAAGTATTCCAATCATTCAGAAATGTATAGAGAGGAACATGGGTGGGCATCCAGTAACCCATATTACAAATTTTACCATGTTAATATTTTGCAACGCTTGCTCCAAATGCTTTGAAAAAGAAACTGATTCAAGGACTCAGTGGTAGCCAGTGCAGTCAAGTACCACTCGGTACTTTTCCCCATTCCTGTTCCCCAAAGCCAATGCCTGTTCTCAGAGAGCCGAGTCATCCTCTGCCGCTCACAGTCCTACTTGCTCCCAGATTTCCTGCCCTGCATTCCCCCGTGGTGTGTATGACAACTGGGGACAGGCGGTCACCTACATTTCCAGGCCTCCTAGTCAGATGACTTCCTCTGGAATTGCTCAGCAGGGGCCTCTATTAGGAGGTTGAAGGTCTGCAGAAAGAGAAAGGCAGCTGTCTTCTTGAGTGGTATTTCAGTAGAAGCAACATTTTCCGCTGTGATTCTGACTCCTACCAGTTGACAGGGCTTCTGGGACTAGGGCATCTGCCTTCCTCCTGTATCCTCTCGTCTCTAAGAGTGGTGGTCTCTTCTGGCTGCTGCCAACCTTGGAATTACCTCCTACTCATTTGTTTGATATCCCAGCTTTTCCATCAAGGTTGCAGAGGGGTGAAGCTCGCTTTTGAGGCTTTGATGTTTTTTTTCCTTGACTCTCCCTGACATCTGGTGATCGCTGGAATCCCTGTGGCTCTTTGCTTTGTAGCTGCTGGACTCACGTCTCCCTCTGCCTACCTATGATATTCTTAGAGGGACACCAAGCATTGGATTCGTGACACACCTTCACCCAGCATGCCCTAACTCTAGTTGCAAGGATCCTTTCTTTGAATAAATCTTATTCTGAGGACTGGGCAGGTATAGATTTTTGGTAACATTATTCATACATTTCTGAAGTATTGAAATGCTCTTATTTGGGTGCTCCATGCTTCTAAAAATTATATTTTTGTACCTTTTTAAAAATAAGCATTTCTTTTTACATTCATTGGTTACTCACTCAGAATGAGGTGAGAGTCCCCTGGAACTAGACTTACAGCTAGTTGGAAGCCATCAGGTAGACGCTGGGTATTGAACTGGAGTCCTCTAGAAGGACAACCAGTACTCTAAACCACTGAACCATCTCTCTAGCCCCATACCTCCTTTGAATTTCAGTACATCCCAACATACTGCAACTCAGTCAGCGATCCAAAAGTGGAACACTTTAGCAGAGTAAGGGCATACCTGGAACTGAGATGAAAACATGTACTAACTTTGCTTGGCATTTCCATTGTTCCAGAAAAACAAAACACATTTGCGGGTATGAGTTCCAAAATGTACAATTCTGCATATGAGTTAAAGAATTTCTGTGAGTTTGTGGCAAGCTTGATGTCCAAAGTGAGTTCTGAGCCAACTGGGGCTCTATACTGAGAACCTGTATCAAAAGGGGAGGAAAAGAAGAAGGAGGAAGAGGAGCAGGAGCAAAGAAACTAGAACTACATGGAAAAATAGCTGTTCTAGAGTTGGAGCAGAGAAAGATAACCTTCAATAGCTTTACCCAGAAAATAGGGGAGCATTGAACAGATGATGGGACTCACTAAAGGGTGCAAAACTAACTCAAACAGAGTGGGTAGATTAATAGCACAAGTGGATAATAATTCTTGAATAACATGGGATTCATAAAACCCACTAAAAGGGAAAACATAAGACTAGAAAACCCTTCCCTGAATGTCACCTGATCTGTGCAGAAGAGACAACAGTTAGGAAAGGCCCATTCGGATAGCCATATTGCAATCAATCCACTCAACAGCAGTGGATGTTTAAGCTAGTAAGCAAATGTTTGGTGAGCAAGTGAAGGTTTGCCTGTCACTTATTAGTTGTTTTTTTAAAATATTTATTTATTGATTGATTGATTATGTATACAATATTCTGTCTGTGTGTATGTCTGCAGG
>LOJH01012237.1:4389-25767 GCA_001685095.1 Ellobius talpinus
AGAGAGAGAGAGAGAGAGAGAGAGAGAGAGACTTACCTACAGACTCTGCCCCTTAGGAAAACATCTGCCCGAATGTTTTCTGCTGAAAATGATCTGATAACAGGAGTCAAAATTAGAGGGAGTAGGAAGGGAAGCTGTCTGGTACTTTATTAAAACCCAGAAAAAAATGAATAGATAAAAGAAATTGTATTTCTTCAAAAAGCATAATATATAAATGTTTTAAGATAGATATAGGAAGAAATTGTGTTATAAATGTTTTTTCCTAGAAAAAGCAAAAGAAAGAAAAATGGGCATATACTCATTCAAAAAGTATCAAACTGAGTTCAAATTGAGAGTAATTCAGTTAGTAATTGTACTAACTGAAAGCCACCAACATGAAACTACAGCGTGAGGAAGCTGAAGAAGAGGGGTACATTCAAAATGACAGAGCAACCAGCTCTTTATGTATTTTCATGCAAGGGAGCACATTTGTTTAACAGTGTTGCAATTATCTTATCCAACTTTCTTTAAGTTTGTAGTAGTTTGAATTAGAACCCCCCCATGCCCCCTATCCTGCATAGCTTCCAGTTGGTGGGATTCTTTGGGAAGGAATGGGAGGTATGGCCTTATTGGAGGAGGTATGTCACAGGAAGCCGACTCTGTCCTAGCTACTCTTCTATTGTGGTGGAAAAACATCTTGACCAAGGCAAATTACAAATGAATGTTTAGTTGGGCGTATGGTTTCAGAGGGCTAAACTATATGATGATGGAGCAAAACCATGGTATCAGGAAAAGCTGAGAGCTAACATTTAGATACACAAGCAGGAGACAGACAGAGCTAAATGGAAATGGCAGGGACATTTGAAACATTAAAGCCTACCCCCTGTGACACACTTCCTCCAGTAATCCTTCCTACTTCCTAGGCCACACTTCCTAATCCTTCCTGAGCAGTTCTACCAACTAGAAACCAGCTATTCAAACCCATGAACAGAGGGAGGTCATTCTCATCAAACTTCCATGTTCTTCTCCCTGGCCCCAATAGGCTGGTGTAATATTGTAACACAAAATGCATTTAGGCCAACTTCAAAAGTCCACATAGTCTTTTCACACACAAGGTTTCAAAGTCCAAAGTTCAAAGTCTCTTCCAAGACTCAAAGCAATCTCTTAATTGCACCCCCTGTAAAAATCTAAAAGTAAATTACATGCTTTCAACATAAAATGACACAAAATACATATTACCATTTCAAATGGTAGAAAAAAAGGAGGGCATCGTGAAGAAATACTGGACCAAGCTAGCTTGAAACCCTGAACAGCAAACTCAAATCTTGTACTTCTATGTCCCATGTTTGTGTCAATGGCTCTACCCTTCCAGATTTGCTACCTTCTCTCTCTTGGACTTGTTCCACTTCCTATCTGCTGATCTCCTTGGTGGATATTCATGGCTCTGGTATCTCTGACATCTTGGGGTCTCCATTGAAATCCAGGCTTCACTTTCACAACTTCAGGTAATGGCCTCTCAAGACCTTCCCTCCCCTGCCTCACACTTGAACTCAGCAGTTCTGCTTAACCATGGAGGAAAATTCCACACCCCCTTTACCTGTGTCTCCTTCCTGACTCTAGAGCCACCTACATGCATAACACTGCCAAGTTTGGTGGCCAACTTGAGGTGAACCCTTCCCTATTTCTATACATTTACAACAGCTCTGGTTTGTTGTTTCTTAGAAGTAGACAATTCCTTAGGCCTTTTCCTTTCACAAGTTCCAAGATTAGCTGGGTAAGGTGAGGTCTTGCCCGGTAGGCACCTCTCCTTTTTATCCCAATGCAGATTAGAGCTTGACTGCATCTCCTAACTCTCTCAACACAAGTCTTGGTGCCAATACTAAATTTTTTGATGCTCTTTTTCAATTCAAACTGTACATTTTGTATTGGTTTTTACCCCGCTTATACCTTATCAATTTAGTCCTGCATAAAGAGTGATTACTAAGAACCACATGACATAATATCAGGTTGTCGTAAAATCTCCTGTACCAAAGAAATTAATCTATCACTTTTCATTATAGCTTCAGGTAAATTATTAGGACAAGAATAGAAGGCAGTCATATTCTTTACCAAAATATCACAAAACTGTTCTCTAGTCCAGTTGCTAATAATTATTTCCCTTTAAAATTTCTTGCACTGGGCCTTCATAGTCCACATTGTTCTCAGAAACACTGCCTTCCAAGCTCTTATTAGAATGACCCATTAAACTCTGTTTACAGTGTTAAACTACTTTCCTAGTCCAAAGTACCCAAGTCTTCCATATTCCTCCCAAAATAGTATGGTAGCACCTGTTGTATCCATAGCTCATTCCCAGGTACCAGCTTCTGTCTTAGTTAATGTTTCTATTACTATGACAAAACAATGTGACCATGACCAAGGCAACCCAAAAAATAAGATACTTAATTGGGCTTACAATTTCAGAGGACTAGAGCCCACCATGGCAGAGCAAAGGCATAGCAGCAGGAACAACTGAGAACTCACATCTTGATCCACAAACAGGAAGTAGAGAGCACACTGGAATGGGCAGAAGTTGTTTTGACATGAAAACCTACTCCTAATGACACTCCCCTTCCAACAAGACCACACCAAACAGTTCCACCAACTGGTGCCAAGTATTCAAACATATAAACCCATGAGGACAATTCTCATTCAAACCATCATAGACTCACTAGTAAAAAAAAAATTGTTAAAGTTATAAATAAAGATCTACTTTGAAATTTTTGGGGGGCCTTTTTGGGAGTGAGGCTCTGGAACTCCTCATCTCTAGAGAGGTCTTCAAACTCTTGCCCTATGGAAGATTGGAGAAGGCTCCAGAAGCCTCTGCCCTAAACCTTGCCTTGTAATAGGACTCTACGAAAATTACCAGAAAATGGCTCTGGGACTTCAGAGCTTACTCTGGAGCAATGGACACAGGATTCGCTGGCAGTTGCTCCACTATTTAACAAGCAATGGAATGTTCAATGGCTGACTTTTATTTATTTGTTTACTTTTAACGGAGACTCATGTAGCATACGCTGATCACAGACTTGCTATGTAGCTAAGGAGAACTTTGAATGCCTGATCCTCCTTCCTTCTCCTCCCAGTGCTGGGATTACATGAATGTACCACCATACCCAACCTGTGAGAATTGTAAAAGCTAAGTGGAATGCTGGTTCCAGATTAAAAAAAAAAAGGTGCAAGCAGAAAGACAGAAACACTTTGATTTTGATGTGAGGATCCTGGGCTCTTCTGATGGAACCCTGTGTCCATCAGACTCATTAAAAGCTTAAAATAATAGTGAGATTATCATGATATTGTATTCTACCTTTGAGCAGGTTTTCTTTTCAAATTAAATAGGACTACTGTGACAATATACTGCAGTTATGAGAGGATCTATAAGCTGTTCAATTTTAAATGTATTAACGAAGAACTCTATGACCCAGACTTGGTATCAGGAGTCCCCACTCAGCTTGTGGAAGTGGAAATTAAGCTTGAGATACAATGAAAGAAACATCAAAACCCAGGCAGAATGGAATCCAATGAGAACTAATGGTGTTAGGTTTTATTGTGTGTGATTCCTCTTGGTTTTCTTATTCAGAAAAAAAAGTCCTTTAACATTTTCTTTTAGATTAAAATTTATGGGGAGGGGGAATGGGGGAGGGGGAGGAAAATGGGAGGATGTGGAATTTTTTAATAATAATAAAGAAAATGGAAAAAAATTAAAAAAATAAAATTTATATGCCTAAAAATACTCTTGAGAATCCATGTTCTTCTTTCCACCATGTTGCAGCTTTGTAGATTTATGTTGGATGTAGTCCAAGACAAAAGAGTGTTTCACATGCTGCACTATAGATTGCCTGCACGAGCAATTGCTATTAATGTTTATTGGGCATGCACTACACTGTATTGAAAAGGCACAATTCTAGTCTTATGTTATAGGTACCAGGATCACCTCCATTTTGTAGATAAGAAATCTAAAGACAATATTTATTCGTGTGGGTCAATTTCATAAAGCAGGTCAGAGGTGAAAGAGGACTCTTCCTTTAGACCAAACCAACTCTCAAATCCAGAACTTTGATCACAACCCTGGATTGTTGATCATTTTGACATGACAAAGTGTTATTTGAAATGCTTTCTTGGAAATGGAGGAAAAGGAGGTGAGTGTTACTCTGTGTGATTATTCATTTTGGTCCAAGCACTGGACAATTAGCATTGGGTTAGACACAGGGATACATAGAAAAGAACACAAGTTACTCTACAAACCTATGAATGTTAAAGCCCAGGGAGAGCCTCACAGCTAAAAGGAGTGCAGACATGACCTATGGTGGGAAACGCTGGTGCCGTGACTGGTACAGATATAGCAATGGCACGTCCCAATGGCTATGCCCCTCAGACACCGTGACTGAGAGAGTGGACTCACTCTTCCAAAGTAGACATGCTGAATCTTGCAATATGGCAGAAACTCCTAGACGATTAGAACCACCCATCTTTGCGTGAGCTTCCTAACCTCCCCCAAAGCTAAACTACAACCCCTAAGAATGCTTCAGATGTACACATTCGTCATCTCACTCCTAACTCAGCGAGCAGCATCTGCATTCAGTCAACCTCGCTGGAATTTACCGAAAATATGAGGGAAACCTCTATCAAGGAAGAATAATCACGCTCAGCATAATAACGACTCATTAACAAAAGCTTTTGGGGATGAGAGTGGAGGGGGGAGTCATTTGAAGATTAAAGCCAAATCAAATATGGATGAGCTGTTGCTAAAGATTAAGAGGTTCTTTGGTATTGTAAGGGAAGAAAATTAGTGTGACTTAGTTCATGGAAAGATAGTGAAAACAAAATTGTCTCTTATGTCATCCAATTCTAAATCTTCTATTATTTATTACCATTTAGAGATGCAGAGCAGGAGAAAGCCAATAGAGGTTGAGAATCATTAAGACATAATGAAGACTTTCAAAGACAGTTCCTAATGAAAAGCAGAATTTTTCAAAAATTAAAAAAAAACATTCTCCCAATTGTATTTCAGTTTAAAATATATAATGATGCTCCAAGTCTTTTGAAGTTGTCCATCCTATAATATGTGCTTATGCTGGCTGTTGCATTAAAAGCTAAATTTATGCTATGCCATACTTAGGAGGTAAAATGTTTGCTGTCTTGTGTAGAATTTTTTAATTGGGGAAAATAAATTCTAAAATGTACAAAATAGCAATCACTAAAATGTACTATGCATTTATTATTTTATGAATGTGGAATATCCATACAACTAAATGTCTGCAAAGTTTTGGATGAGATAGTTATGAGTAAAATACAAGCAAAATCTTCCTGAGCTGCCATGCGATTGCGAGCATTGTTTTTCTTTATTACCTCTCTTGATTTTTCAAAGTTATTGTAATGAATTGATAGAACTTTATCAAAACTATAAAAATTGTCATATTATTTTTAAAGTATTTATTTACTCATCTGTTTATGTGTGTGCATGTTTCTCTGTGTGTGTGCCTGAGTCTATCACATGCACGCAGGAGCCCAAGGATGTCAGAAGAGGGCATTGGATCCCTAGAACTGGAGTTTCAGACAGCCATGAACTGCTATGCTAGTGCTAGGAAGTGAACCCAGGTCCTTTGCAAGTGTAGTGAGCTCTCTTACCTGAGTCATCTCTCCAGCCCAATTGGCATGATAATTTTAAATGGACTTTTTTTCTATGGAGTTCCAGGGGAAAAACCCAGAAATATATGTTGGTAAACAAACATTTAATCAAATACCTAGATTATTGGTGATATTTGTAGCAGGGTTCAATTTTAAAAAACCACTAAAACCAAATAGCTTCATTCTGGCTTGAACTGGAAGATTCAACAGATGTTGTATTGGAGTTTTAGTAAAGGACATGATATGGTCTCCTGAGGTTTGCTGACAAAATGAATTTAAATCTTCGCAGATCCAAAGAGCTGCACTTCATTGGAAAGCAAAACTAAATGCCTGTAAACAAAAGAAAATAATAGCCTGATGGGGAAGACAGTAATTGGAAAGCCTCAGCACCAATCAACAGTAAACCGTAGGGAGTAATGACCAGCCTCAATAACACAGAGAACACTTAATACAGGAAAATGGGAAAGCAGTGAAGAAATTTAGTCATTGATTAAGCATCTACTGTGGGTGCAGAATTGTGTTAGCATTTTGACGGATTTTTTTTCTCTTTCATCACAAGCACAATAGCCTTGTAAGGTAGGAATTCTTTCAATTTGTAGACAGGTGAATTAAGAATTTAAGAGGATATTAACCATAACAAGTAGGAAATACTAAAAATACTTATTCCAGAGAATAAGGCCAAAAAAGTACTGAAGCAACACAGGTGAGACCAATGGCCTGACACATGTAATCACATATGTGAAAAGCAAAGTACTTGGGGGCAGATGATGGGCCTCATCAGAACAGGAGGAGGAGACGTAAGGTAATGGCAAGGGAGGAGAACAAAGGTCATGCAGAGGTCACATCTTCCAATAGAGAGTACTACCTACCCAAGCCAGAGTCATGTCTGTACTGGTTAGTTTTTTTTTCAAGTCCATACACACTAGAGTGGCTGGGATGAGAGAAACTTTCTGAGACATCGCCTCCATCAGATTGGCTTGTGGGCACATATGTGGAGCATTTTATTGATTAATGATTGATGTGGGGGGGCCCCATTTACTATAGGTGATGTCATCCCTGGGCAGTCAGTTCTGGGTTACATAAGAAAGCAGGCTGAACAAGGAATGAAAAGCAAGCCAGTAAGCCTCGCACCTCCATGGCCTCTGCTTCAGTTTCTGCCTCTAGCCTCCTGCTTTGGCTTCCCTCCTTGAAAGCCTCTAACCTCGTAAGCCAAATAAACCCTTTTCTTCCCAAAGTTGCTTTTGATCAGTGTTTTGCCACAGCAGCAAAGATGCAAACTAGAAAACTGCCCGAAGGAAATTCATATTTAAACCTTGGGTGGGTGAACCAGAAATGAGAATCACTCAGGTACACTTCTTAATCCAATGCTTTCCTGGCTTCATCTGCAAATAAGCTATGGAACCGGAACCATGTATCCTCATATAGCCAGGGAACAAACCACACTATAGAAGTGTGCAAGCCTTGCAATAGACAAAGACTTTTTCATTTCAGCCTCTTTTTAGTAGAGTATTGTTTACGTTGAATGACTTACATCTTCAACTTAGCAAAGATTCCAAGACATAATTCTGAGATAGCAGAGCTGTGTTCCAAGGCCCCTCAGAGCTCCAGATTTTCTTCAGGTGGAAAGTGGGTACGACCTAGAAGGTCATTTGTCCTTCTATCCCAGAATCAATGTACTTTAAAATACTTATGAATAAAGGTGCAGGAGAAAATAGTGTATAAGCTTCTTCATGTAATTGTTCTGGTTTTGAATATTTGGTACTGTATTTCTCTGCAACATTTTTGTTTCTGCATTAAATCTTATTTAGTGGATATGTCTTGGGCTAAGGCTCCATGGATGCTGCTACACTTCCATGGTAGTAATGCTCCTGCTTCAGATTCCAGAGATCCCTCACAATGAAAAGAACTCTCTGGGGACTGGTAAGAATCCTCAGTGGCTAAGAACTTTGGCTCCTCTTCCAAAGGACCAGAGTTCGACATCCAGCACTCATGTGATCAGGCTGCAGACCATTTGTAACTTCAGTCCGAGGAGATTTGTTGTCATCTTCTGGTCCCTGTAGGCACTGCAGATACATAATGCATAGCATACATGGAGGCAAAACACCCATACACATACAAATAACGAACAAATAAATAAATTGAAAATACTTTAAAATCTTTTGGATTTGGGGCAGATATCTAAGATGGAGGTTACTGAAAGTTGGTTTACCAGGTAAATAGGATGAGACTAAATGTTTGGGAGAAGGTAAGTAAGAGATGGTGATAAACTAGTGAGCTCTTTCTGTCCACAGGGCTGTATCTTATTCATGCTCTACAGTATTAACTGCATATACTTCCACTTTAGAGATAAGGAAACTGGAGTTCATAAAGATCAGATAGCATACAGGCCATAGTACTAGGAACCTAGCCTCTGGCGGTCAGATTGTGGGGTCCATTTAACATATTTTCATATCTTTGTTAATGCAAATTAATATTATTGTATATACCTTCTCATTCACTTGGATAAGAGTTTCTCTGAGACAAATCAGACCATGGACAGGGCGAGTTTGGGCTTTACGATATCATGTCCATGAGAATCTAGAATCTAGCCATTCATTTGTTCATTAGGAATTTGTGTTTCATTATAGAAACATAAGAGCAGTTCCTATGAGGCTTATTACATCATTAATAGACAAGAAGCTGTGTAAGTTAATAAGTTTTGACAGTTGCATGGACCTATAAAAGCTGTCACCATGCTCCAGCCCTTCTGCTACTTCCCTGTTCTTTCAAGGCAGCCATGGCTAGATCTCTAGCACTTAAATTGATTCACTTTTCAGAATTCTAAGTAGATGGAATAAAATTTTATATAAATTTTTGATATGAATTCTTTCCTTCATGATAATTCTTCTGCAATGTACCTACACCAGGTTTATCTTTTCTTGGATAGCATTTTATTGCACAGACTTACTAATCTATTGATGGACTTTAGGTTTACACTACTTTGGGGCTATTCCAAATAAGGCTATTATGATCATGTGTGCACAGGACTGTGAAGTGGAAGAGTTATTGCTCTTGTGCCTCTTGAGTAGATTCTTGGAGCAGAACAGATGTCCTGTGACAGGACATTTTTATATTTTTGCATTTTAGGAATCTGCAAAATTATTTCCCAAGTTATTGTATAATTTTACAGGTCCCACATTAGTGGGTGCAGATTAAAACTATTTCATGTCCTCACTAGCACCTAGCATGGCCAGTATTTCTAATTTAGCCATTGTTGCTGGGCATGCATTGGTGTTTCTCTGCAATTTTAGTTTGCATTTCCCTATTGACTTACGACTTGAACTTTTTTTCTTCCACTTTCCATTCTTTAATCAATTTGTCTTTGATGGTGTAAGTATGTTTCACAGTTTTTTTTTAAAATAGGTTAATATTTTATTACTGAGCTTTGAGAATGCCCAGCATATTCTAGACATGGATCTACTTTCAGATTATAATTGGAAATATTCTCCTTCAGTCTGTGGTTTATCTGTACTCTCTCAATGATGTCTTTGGACAATAGAACTTTATAATTTTGATAAAAACCACACCTTATCATTTTCTTATCTTCTTTAGATTATGCTGGAAGTGTTGTGTTAACCCAAGTTCACAAATATTTTTCTACAGCTTTCCCTACAGCTCTAGAGTTTTAGGTATTATGTTTGAGTCTATTAGTGTTTGGTATGTAGTGTGGGCAAGGACTGGAATTTAATATGCGCTGTAGTTGAATGCCCACTAAACTCTTACCCCTCAGGGTAAAATGATGAAGAGATGATGAAAATTTTAAGGGGTGAAGCCTGGTAGGAGGGGAGCGGGCCCTTGCATGGAATCATGGGACTCCTCCTTGAGTATGCTTTAGGTGAATAGACTTCCTTCAACAGTGCTCTTGCTGGAATATAGAGTATTACCCAGAGCCTGAGAGCAAGGGAAGCAAACTGATTCCACGGAAGTGGATATAGTAGTCTGGCGAGACTGTGACAATGTTCTACAGATTTGGTGACTTACAGAAGTCTATTTCCTCACAGTTCAGGAGATATTAAGTTCAAGGCCCAGGTGTTGGCAGCTTTCATTCCTCTGGAGACCCTTCTCCTTGGCTTACAGATGGCTCCTTCTCACTGTGTTCCCTGTGTGTTTTGTCTTCTGTAAATGCTTACACCTGTGTCCTAATTTCCCCTCTTTGTAAGGATAAAACTCATATTTCATTAGTGGCTACCCTTATAGCTTTAATTTTGCATTAATTATCCCTTTAAAGAGCCTATCTCCAAATATCTTATTCTGAGGTAATGAGGTTTAAGTCTTCAATATATAACTATTGGAGACAAAATGTAACACATAACAGACACCATGAGCAAACAGCTAACAGACAAGTCCAAGGTTTCATGCAGACAAGTTCCATACATGAGGTTTAGACTGGAGATCAGCATAGGGAACTTTAAGATTTCAGAGTGAAATGAGGTTCGAGCAATGGTAAGATTCAATCAAGAAGGTATCCTGACAATGAGCTACTGACACAGAACGGAAGAAGTCTATAAACGCTGAAACTAGGCCATTGCTACACACAGAGTCCTTTTGATAAAAGGAAAATTTAGGAGCAAGGGGAAGATTGAAAGCCAGATGCTCAAGGAGTAAGTAGTTCAAAGAGATGCAGGTAACATCAGTAGTTAGGGGAAAGATACAAGAGCACCCATAATCTGGGTATTTTGCTACAAACAGAGCAACCAAGTAATATAGCAAGATTGCAGTTTAAGCAGGAAGGTGGCATTGTAAGGTCTGAGTTTTAGAAATCTCCCAGGAAGCTTGTGCAGGATATAATGAGAGAAACCCAAGTGATAGAGACCAATTCTGGAAATAAATTGCATAAAGCCAGGTGAAGCTCTGAGGCAGAAGAGCAGAGGTGCTGAAGAAGAGGCCATAGACTCAGTAGGCAACTAGGACAGATTCTGGCCTAGAGACTTGGGATTTAGAATCTGAAGACAAAGCTAAAGCCTAGTAGGAGTCTCAATAAGGAAACTATAGACAAGGCACAAGAGGAAAGCAAAGAAAGGAGGTGTTACAGGGAGCGGGGCCACTTTTTCCAGTCGCCTGGCTAGCTCACACCCAAAATAATCACACAGAAACTGTATTAATTCAAACACTGCTTGGCCATTAGCTCTAGCCTCCTATTGGCTAACTCTCACATCTTGATTTAACCCATTTCTACTGTGTTCACCACGAGTTAGTGGCTTACCGGGAAAGATTCAGCATGTCTGACCTGGTGGCTCCATGGTGGTTCTCTGTCTCTGCTTTCTTCCTCCCAGAATTCAGTTCTGTCTTCTCTGCCTACCNAGCTCTAGCCTCCTATTGGCTAACTCTCACATCTTGATTTAACCCATTTCTACTGTGTTCACCACGAGTTAGTGGCTTACCGGGAAAGATTCAGCATGTCTGACCTGGTGGCTCCATGGTGGTTCTCTGTCTCTGCTTTCTTCCTCCCAGAATTCAGTTCTGTCTTCTCTGCCTACCTAAGTTCTGCCCTATCAGGCCAAGCAGTTTCTTTATTGATTAACCAATGAAAGCAACACATAAACAGAAGGAACTCCTACACCAAGGAGGAAAGGGGTACATTTATTATTGAGAATCACATGATGTAATAATCTTAATTTGATGCCCTAGATCTAACAAATATACACATGTATAATATAGAGAGTGGTATATAATAACCTTAAAAGATTTCATCTTTCATATATCTTCCAAATTTCTTGTCTATATAAAATAACACACCTTTTGATCAACAAATATCAATTGCTAATTTATCACTTCCATTGTGACTTGTGCAACTGTGGTTTCTTGTAAAAAATAGTCACATGGAAGTATGAACAATAGGAGGATCAGAACAGAAGGTTTACATGGCTCCTTTTAAAAACTTGTCTTACTAAATGAGAGCAGAATGCAGGTCCTGCCCTATAACAGAAAGCCAAGCAGGATGGACCATATTGGTCACACAGACTGATAAGCACAGTATGGTAGTGACTCCAACACAGGTCAGGCTTGGCGACAGTTTCTACGATAAATGGTTGATGGGTTTTTCTATAGTCTTCCTTATACCACATATAGAAATATATCTGTGAAGAAATATTATTAAGATTTGCAAATAACTCACTGGAGAAAGCAATTTGAAAGGGGGTTCCTTTTCAGGCTTGCAGATGTTCTGACTTAGAAATGAAATTAAACTTGAGCAAAATATCTGTGTGAAATAATTCCTTCCCATGCTATACCTCCTCACACACACTGAAACTATGAGGGGTCATTTCTCCTCCCAGGGAAATCTAAACACCATTCCTAGACCTTTGTCTTAAAGTATGAATATGGACTATCTCATGAAATGAAATTTATGGGGCATTTCTTCCTGCAAAGGCCAGAGGAGCAGGTAGCATAAAACATCACTCAGGAGACTCCTGAGTGAAGCTGGAGGTTAAAGCAGAAGGTTCTTCGAGGCAACTGCTGCCTTTAAAAATGTGCTACTCTAAACGTGTTGATTCCTCAGTTTCTGTGATCCAGCACATGCCTCACAATAAACATTACTGTAAACAAAAAGGGTCCCGACTTACCTACTAAAATGTGGATGGATACAACAGACATCATGTTTAATGAAAAAAGCCAAACACATTATGTGCTCTATAGTTCACCTTATATGAACTCCAAATCCAAGTAAAGCTTATCTATGTGGACTGTAATTACAAAGGGGTTTTTTGCAGCAAGGTGAAAATTGAGAGGAAGGGCAACAGGAAAATTTGATGTGATGATGAGAATTATCTGTGTCTTCCTGGGAGTAGTGAATAAGAATGTTTAGATGTATTCAAATTAGAAATAAATACTCTGTGTTTTATTATGTGCAGATAGTGCTTGATTTACGCAAATTAATTCTCATGAAAAGTCTTAACAAAATTCAAAGAATGTTTTATCCCTTGATAATGTTTAAAATGTATTGGGTCAGAGCATGCTAAGGAATTTAAAGTTATATATAAACTTGCCTCCTAAAATTTTCTCACCCCTTAGAGTTTATAAGAGTGTGTGTGTGTCTGCAGCATTCTATAAATGTTACTAACATCGGCATGCTGTACATGAAGAAAATGAGAAAATTTAGATATTTTTAATGTGTAGTCTATTTCAGCTTATTTAGCTGGGAAATGCTTTTGTGAAGCTAGAATTTCTTTATCTTTTTAGCTAAGGTTATATACCTGGTAAGTCTGGAGGAGAAGACAAAAATGACTAGCACTGACTTTAGGCAACAAATTTCTCTATGATGGGTGTTTTTGTAGCAAAAAAAGGGAGAGAATTAGCCACAAACAAACAGATATTGAAATAATGGGACAGAGGATCTCTAGGTTCTGCTGAATTAAGCAGAACTAGTTATATTCAGCACTTGTTCCTAATCTATCTAAACTCAAAGAGGTACAGAAAATTCTTCCCAGTGTTGTGTTGATGAAACATTCATAGAATCCAGAGGAGAGAGTGGCAGGGCTCCTGGTTCAGTCCGTGCCTGTTCTTCCTCAGTGAACAGCAGTCAGTGACAGGAAATGGGCCTCGACATAAAAAGACAGCTCTACAGTCCAGAGCCCTGTGTGTTAGGAAGAGGGAAAATCATGAACAGAGTAGGTACAGCGGAGACACTCGTACAAGGAGACAGTTCTACTTTCAGGCAGGACACAGACTAGACCAGGGTGGGTTTCACATGTGTCCATGGGAGCTAAGGTAGGACAATCAAAGAACGTAGATGCAGATGGGCTCAGGCAGGTCATTTGCTTCTAAGAACTTAATACTAGGCTTTGCTGGGAAAAAGAAATTGGTCTAATAACATGGCTTACACCTAAAGAATATTTGTTACTTACATAGCTTCTTGTTTTGCATGAATTTCAGTTTTTTTGTCTAATTGGTTTCCTTATCTCTACAATATGTCTTGAACTAATACGGTCACTACAGAAAAGCGTGTGTATGTGTGTATGTGAGTGTGCACCCATTTGGAGGCTGGAGGTTGTTGTCAGGTGTATTGGTCAATTCCCCACACACTGTACTTTTTGAGACAGGATTTCTCACTAAGCCTGGAGCTCATCTGCTTGGCTAAACTGGCTGGCCAAAGAGTTCCAGGTATCTGCTTATGAATGGGATTTCTACACATGCTTCCCTGCCCAGCTTCACATGGGTTTGGGGCATAGAACTCAGGTTATTCAGCTCTCAGGTCAAGCAAACACTTTGCTTCCCGACTTTGGTAGTGACTCACATGTACCATTTTGGAGCACCAGGTAATAATTCCTTCAAAGAAAGGCAAGGTGGAGGCAGGCTCTTTAGTTATCAATGTCTGCTTACTATGTTCTTGGTTCCTTAGGCTGAGGCACAAGGATCCTGAAGGCTTAATTCATTAGTATTTCCACCAGCAGGCTTTTGATCATTTTTATATTCTTATCTTGGTTCTTAGCTAAAATAAACACAGTTCATAAATTCATGATGTTTCTCTCTACTGTTTAACACCTAATGTTTTGCTAAAATCCGCATGTGTAAATGACTATTTATGCTAGCCATTAAGTATCCGTAAAAACGTGTACATGGCTGCCTGTCTTTCCAAATAAAGGCTGACTGTCTTGAATTGACTCCGGATAAGCAGTGTAAACAGGATGGCATATAAAGTGTGAGACAATATACAGAGGACCGGGTGTATATGAAGGTTAACTGATCAATAAAACATGGCTGGCCTTGATTTAGTTTATAAGAAACTTTAGTCATTTATCAACATCTGTCTGAAGCCAGTTCCATTCTCTTGGACTGTGTGCATAGCTGATTAATAAAAGATGATGCCTTAGGAAGGAAGCTTAGATCTTTGAGAGCATTGACAAAGGACGAGGCCAGGCAGAATCTGCATATGAAAGGAAATTGTGAAAGTAAACGAACTCACCCTGGAAGTCCCTGCCACTCCCCTGCAGCATTTCACTTCCCTGGTATTGGCCCGACTCTGCAAAAGGAAGAAAGAATTTCAAAAATTAAGTGTGGAATTAATTTACAAGACAGATTGTAAGGTTTTTGGTGTATTTTTTTTTAAGAAACTGAAATATAATCCTGTTCCCTCATGGCTTCCTCCCCTTGGTGTTCTTAACTTTGCAGCTTTCTATGTTTGTTTTTCATTTGTACCCTTGATCTTTTAGTCCTTCCTTTCCTCTTGGCTGGAAATAAAGCTAAGGATTGAGCAAGCGCCTCCCTTGCAAGCTGATAGATTTTCCCCACAAGCATTGCCCTTGTGAGAAGTGGAGTCCAGAATTCCCCTTGCACTCTTTTACCCCTTTGACCTAGCACATCAGTTGTGTGCAGTCACTTAGGGACTGTCTTTATTCAATACCTATGGCCAAGGATTTGGTGACAAAACAAAGTAATTGATATGGTAAAGCCTGGTAATAAGCGTCTCCACCAGAACATCCCATTACCACCTAGCCAGGTATGAACAGTCCCCTGCACAACACGTCAGACAAAGAATTCTAAATTTTCAGCAGACAGCACAATGGGCTAGGGAGGAAATTCAGAATTATCACAGTGCTCCGGATTCATCTGAAAACAAAACACCTTCTTAAATGCTTACCAAGGAAGCACAGAAACCCCAACTTACGAATGATGTCTTACATCAGTAACAGGCAGATAAGGAACCTGGGGAGATGGGACCATCTTCAGTGTCACATTGTTTGTTATCTGTTGCCAAAGCAACAGGTTCTTTGAGGGTGGATCTCAGTTTCTATCACTCAGCTGTGTGGCGGTGTTGAGAGTCTAGACTGGATACCTCCAGACAAGAGCCCAGACAGATAATCTGAGATGGATAGTGGGAGAAGGGGTGGGTGGGAGTATGTCCCCTGAAAACTTGGTCCACTCTGGCATCACCTTGACCAGCCACATGCATCCAACTGAACCTTTGATAATGTTGTCTGTTCCTCATGCTTGATACTCTAACTTGGGTCATGTTCACAGTGGGTCATAAGGACAGAAAAAGACAGGAAGAAACTGAGTAAAATTCTCTGGTCTCTGTCAGACACAGAGGCCCAAGAGCAGAAGTCTGATCCTTTGATCAGGGTGTTGTAGAACTTGTCCCCAGCCCTGCTCCCCACAAACCCTCAAATTCTAAAGACACAAAGAAGCAAACGAAAACTCTCATGGTGGGGGACTCTAGGAATCTCTGTTTCAAAACTGACTTATAAATCTATCTAGGGAGTCACACAACCCCAAGGCAAGAGGAGGGTGGAAAGTCAGGCAGCCAAGGTCAGTCCAGGGAGTTTCTGCTATTTCTGATAACACTATTCCCTTGTTAAATACAAGTCATCCAAGAATCCTTTTTTTTTTAATGACTCCTTTTGGAACCTAAAACAGTCTTTTCCACAAATCAGATCCTTGCCATGTCAGTCATGAGAAAATGATAATGAAAATGGTAATTAAAATTAATCAAGTGTTAACTAAAACTTGCTTAGCTATGAGTGAGGACATGTGCAAATGTGTATATATTCACATGCATGTTTGTGTATTCATAAGAGTGGATGTGTATATAGCATATATGTATATTGTGCATATATATGTGTATATATATATTATGAGGGAAGAACTATTCTTACTATTCATATGTTAGTCACTTAGCTTCATGGAGATGCTATGAGGGTGCTTGTGTGCTAGTACCGACTCTGTGCAGTGTGCGTGTGTGTGTGCGTGTGTTCTTGTTTGAGCAGTTGCTGACAGGGGCCAAGAGACTGAGACTGATAAAGCTGCAGGAGGCCTGTGCAGGCGTAACCTTTACTCCATGCAGGAAAAACCACCATAAAAAGGGAATTGCGCTGAGCTGGGCAAAGCTGAAAGAGGACTGACCAGTAATATCCAACATGTGGTGTTGCTTAAGGCTGAGTCCCCCTGGGCCTGGGAACAGCACTACTACTGAAGACTGTGATCTGCTCAGCCTGCCCTGCTGGGGTCAGTGCTGGAGACCACACTCATGGGAGGGGAGGCAGGGATGTCAGACTTCTCTACTTCTCTAGAAGGAGGAACATTTTACTCCAAGTTGAGAGTTTTACTCTCAAGTTGAGAGTTTTACTCCATTGTGAGAGTTGTATCCCATATCAAAAAATTGGGACTCAGAAAGAGCCTTAAATAAGGTATCTCTTGAAATCAGAGATGAGCCCTGGCCTGTTAGCATTGTTATACTCTGTCAGAAGCACCATGAATGTTCTGTGAATCTGGCGGCCCTGCCCTTGCAGGGTTCCTATAGTGCACACTTCGCCATGTACATTTCACTTGTAACTCTGTGTGCTCCTATGGGATCCTGAGAAACCCTGCAGGATGTGTGGCCTCCTTGGGGCACTGTGAGGACAATGACTGGCAGATCATTAACCGAAGAATGACTTGAGTTACTGCTCTTGTGACACTACTTATTAGCATCCCTTGACCAAAATGAACTCTTCTCCCTATTCACTGGTGGAAGAAAGCGAAACTTGTCCTGCTGAGGAGGAAGGAGTAAGAGAAAGGCTAGGAAAGTGAGCAAGGACCATGAGGCATTGCTCACCCACTCTCCTGCCTCCAGACCCTTGGCAATAGCTGCTGCCTCTGCCTAGAACTCGTCTCCACAGAGATCCTAAAGATGTGCTTCCTCTCCTACAAGTGTCTGCCAAATTTCCTTCTGTCAGATCATCCCTGTGTAGCGTGGCATCTTCCTAACCTCCGTTCCTGTTGTAATAGGAGCTTGAATTGTTTTCTTTCTCTGCGTTTCCCTTTGCCACTATCTGATACTTACTCTGAATATTCGTTAATTCCATAATGAGAGGGAGTGGACTATTTCCGTCACTGATGTATATCCCTTGTGTTCGACACATAGTAGGGACTTAGCAAACATTGTAGAAAGAATAAATGAAGTCGGTCGTCATAAGATATTGTTAGAACTGCCTGTCTCCATAATGTAGATACAGTCCAGACTTAAAGAGAAATTATTTACCCACTGCTGACAGGCCTGTGATGAACATCAGAAATGTCTCCAGGCTTACAGACGTTTTCCTTGGCCTAGCTAAGTTGAAGTATAGCTGTATGATCCTTTGGTTTATTTTTGGCTTTCTCCCTCTGTTTTTCAAGCCCTTAGACCTCCAGCACAAGAACTGTATCTGCGGCCAATGATGCAGGGTTCCCTGGGAACAAAGGTTTCCTGCTGCTCTACAAGACAACAGAAGCAAAGCATATTAAACGTCTCTGTTCACAGCCTGTTTCCTTCAGGATCGTCTGCGTTCTTCTTTGAATTTTCTGGGATACCTACTGCTGAGAGCAGCTTTTCTAACACGGTGTAATGTCTTTCGCGACAACACTCTGAACCTCCAAGAACTTGATTTTCTCTAAAGTTGCAAGATGTTGACTAGATACTCTGGTTCCCGTTGCCTGTGATGTCATCTCCTCTTCCCTGTTCTTCCTCCACTCCACTTGGGGACCCGCTCTGAGTATGCCAGGCACATTCCCACGTCCTTGCTCTAGCCTTTTCCCCAGCCACCAGGTGCCTTCCAGCCCTCCTCCCTTCAGAACTCAAGGCCATTGCTCAAGTCTCACCTTCCTGCCGGCTGCACTCACCAATTTTGCCAGTCCTTCCTGCAGTTGTAATTGCGCACTACGCCTTTTACCTACCTTTTCTTTTCTCCATAACACTTTTTCTATGTCGCACTGTAATTTAGCCTTTTCGTTACAGTCATTGCTTATATGTGACTCGTGCTGTCTAGAACATGAGGCCATGCCACCAGTGATTTCCTTCACTTCTTTCCCCATCGATGGAATCCAAGGACCTTGAGCAAGGGCTATTAGCAAACAGGCCTGATAAGTGTTACTGATGGAGCGAGATGACATGAAAGAGGAGGGGTTTACTATTTCTCATATTTTCTGGCTTTCCTGATGCTGACCAGAAATTTTAGTCAATCTGAATTCCAACTCTTGGTTCGATGTAGCTTCTGATTTGCCCGATTCCTTCATGGGAACAATGAACTACTCAATACTTCAGTCCCAAAGGCATTGACCCAAACACTTTAGGAATTAGGCAGTCATGGTACTGGGCAAGTGGGATATAGGAAGAGGAAGGCTTAGCCTCCAGTTTCCGGAAGGGAGACTGGGAGCAAACAGTGGAAGCAGGCTCAGACAGCCCTGTGGGAGAGAGAATCAGCTTCCAGGTGGGTAGAAGAGGAAGACGGAAACCTTCTCAGAGCAGGTCGAAGGTAGTTTTCCAGAAGAAGTCAGATTTGTACAGACACACAGACACACAAGAAGACCACTCCAGGCAGAGGGAAAAGCAATGGTGAAACCAGCAGTTTGGCTCCTACAGGGATCTATAAGCTCAGCATTGCTACAGAATAGAACGCAAGACAACCAGTGCCTCATAGAAAAACTGTAATAATTGCAACAGACTGTATGCAGAGGGCTCACTTTGAAGTGCGAAAGGTTTGGGGTCTGGATACCTGAACATGCTCAGTTCGTTTTGCCCTTTGACCTCAGGAAGCACCGCTGTAATGTTTACCTGATAGAATAGGAAACCAAGGCAACAGAGAGGTCACTGCATAAGATGACCAGACAGGCTGAAACAGCATGCATGTATGCTTTGTCCTTATTAAAATAAAGGGATAGCCTAGCTGAGTCCAGGCCTGCTATACTTAAAGAAGAGTAGAGTTATTAGTGATTAATGAAAGATTGAATTCTTATAAGTCCTTAAAATTGTTCCATTTAAAGGAAAAATATTAAAGCTTGTTGCTGTTTTTAAACACAAGGATTTTTACTATGAACAAACTGCAAGAAAAAGTATATTTTATGTGGCTGGGGAGTCAAAAAGAGAGTATGAAAAGCAGAGATAAGCATGCTTTTTAATATTTTATAGAAAGTTATATTGAAACTTTATAAAGGCCCACTGGATCTTTATTTTCCCTCCTCCAGTAACAGCCTTAAGTAAATATAATTACTTTTGGACAATAAAGTGCTTCAACCTCGTATACCAAAGACCAATAAAAAATACCAGTCACTTGGAAGTGTTCCTGCTTGGAAGCTGACCTGGCCCTTACACAGCCAAGTCAGGAGGTGAAAGGTTAAAAGTGCGTCCTTGTCTTTACCCTGAACATAAAGTGTAGACTTTGGGGGATTTTTTAAGCCAAACATAATTTTCTTTCCTGCTTTAAAAAAATTAATTAGACGCTGATGCTGACAGTCTCAAGGATTCGAGTGCATTAGGACACTTGGTGTGTGATTTTTTTTTCATACTGAAGGTCCCCTGCTCTCTGTATTTATAGGCTGGGTACTCTGGATAAAATCTCTTTGCAAGGAACAATAAAAGGCTGAGTAATGGAGACCATGAGCCTAGGGTTGATGGAATAAAAGACCTTCTCAATATTCTGGCTGTTCTCTTCGGATGCAGTGTGTGTTATTCTCATTTGCAAGTGTGAGCATCAGCCAAGTGGAATCGGAGAAGCCTGCGCTAATCCACCGCTGCTCTAAACGAACAGTAGAAAGCACTCACTGCGTTTCCCATTTAGATTCTGTAGCCACTTTGATTCACACCTATTTTTTTTCTAGGTTAGGTCCCAGCCAATTTTTTTATATGGCACTACCACGTGCAGTTCACACATTACAACTTGTTGCCCGTTTCTGCTATTCTTATGCCTACATATACAAGGGATGCAACTTGATGATTGTATTTTTAAAATGACTTAATCTGCTGGGTGGTGGTGGCCCATGCTTTTAATCCCAGCACTTGGGAGGCAGAGGCAGGTTGATCCCTATGAGTTTGAGGCCAGCCTGGACTACAGAGAAAGTTTCAGAACAGCCAGGGCTACACAGAGAAACCCTGCCCCAGGGTGGCGAAACACAATCTGTTTGAGGATGTGTGTATGTGTGCTGAGTGCCCAGAAGATGTCAGATTCCTATGCTATCACCCTCAGAGTTATTCATTTGAGACAAAGTTTCTCACTGAACCTGAAACTAGACTGGTGGCCAGAAAGTCCAACAGTTCTGTCCCCACCCCCAATAGTACTGTGGTTACATGTCCATGGGTGAAGCTACTCATCTTTTTAGTGTGTCTGGGGATTCTAACTCAGGTCCGTGCTTGCAGCGAACGTTCTTACCCACTAAGCCATCTCCATGACGACCTGGTTTTTTTCATGAGCTTTTGTTTCCTTATGTTTAACATTGCCCAGCACTTTCATCTTAAACCTGCGATGGCTCTTTCTACACAGACATTTCCGAGGAAGTTATATATTACTATTGATCAAAATAACATTACATTTTTCTAAGAGCGATTGTGAAACATGGGCCCACGGGCCACATCTAGCCTACTATGATGAAGGAGAAAAAGCTAAGAGATGAGCAGGAAGTACCAGCCCACACATGACTTTGTATCTTGGAGGCAATGGGAAGCCCCTCAGGGTTTTTTGTAATTACATACAGTCAGAGTCTTCATTTCAGATACTATTATTCTGGCCAAAAGTAAGGAAAGGATCACTGAGAACATTTAGGAGAGCAAACAATTAAAGATTGTTTGAACCACACATATTATAGCTGGGACTTAAATTCAATGAGTGGCAGTGTGGGCTCCCAGGGCTGTTTTAGAGGAAGAAGTGTAGTGAATGGGAAGTGGCAGGCCTGCTTTTCGTCCCGCCCAGCTACTGCACCGCTAGCTTTACACCCGAAATAACAACACGCAAATTGTATTCATTTAAGCACTGC
>LOJH01012238.1:0-10238 GCA_001685095.1 Ellobius talpinus
TCTTCTTCTTCTTCTTCTTCTTCTTCTTCTTCTTCTTCTCTTTCTTCTCCTCCTCCTCCTCCTTCTCTTCTTTTCTTCTTCTTCCTCTTCCTCTTCCTCTTATTCTTATTCTTACTCTTATTCTATTCAACCCGTTGTCTGTTTTGAACTCATGAGTACTAAAAGCACATCTCAGGAAAACCTTGCACAGCAATCTCCACATAGAGACTGTTTCCCAGCAAATGTAATCTACAACAGTGGTCAATGTAGAATAAAGTGTGTGAATCCTGACCCCTGACCTGTGTTTTCCCCCACCCAGCTGTAGGCAAAATTGAGAGCAAAGGGCTAGCTTCTGGCTACTACATTCCCACTGGCTTTGCTTGCTTGTGCTTCTTATTTCTTCATTCTTCCTCCTGCTGAGGAAAAGACCTACCTATCTTATCATTTCTTCCAGGTGATGCAGAACCACAGCTAGAAAGCGACCTGCTCATTGAGTACCTCTAGGCCGCAAGATACTTCACACACACACACACACACACACACACACACACACACACACACACACCATGAGATCTGAGCCTGAAGGTAACTAAAAGGCCAGCCCAGGTTCCTGCAGCTTCTCATCATGCCACTTCCAGTTGCTGTTTTAGGGGTGGGGGAAACATATTCATAGTGGTCAGAGAAAATGGTAGAGAATTATAAGGAGAGAGATGGAGAATGCATGCTAACAGCCATCAGGCCTGGCTCACCTACCCTATGGTTGGATGTTCTGACAGCCCATCCTGCTCTCAGTCTCCAGGCTGTGCTACACTGAAGTCTTTAAATTCAACATTGCTCTTATTTCTTGATGAACCCATGTCCCCAATGACTCACATCACTCAAATCTTTCATCCAAAGATCTTTCTTTGTTGAGATTTGAATCTGTGGACAGATTTGGGAAGGTTCAAATGGTTGACTGAAAAGGGTTCTTTTTGTTTGTATATTTGTTTTCTTTTGTTCTTTTCTTTTTGTTCTTTTAGATAGGAACGCAATATGTAGCCAAGGATGATCTTCAACTTGTGGTAGTCCTCCTGCCGCAGCCTCTTGAATGCTTGGATTACAGGTACATAGTAGCATACCTGGATCAAAGGCGAATACTTGATAACAAAATACTGGCACCATCAATTCCCTTTTCTTCCACAACATCGTCCCTCTTCTCCCCCATTAGAACAGAAGTAAGACTGAGATTCTAAGGCCAGCCTCGGGCCCATTTGTGTGTGGCAAAGTTAATAAAATGAAAACCAATGGCATCTTGCAGGGCAGAGCCTGGGCACTCTGCCAGAGCAGCTGGCAACTCTGACAGGGCATTTTGATGCAAATGCCCAGCTGGGCCCTCTTGTCCCTTATTTACCTCACAGGGCTATCCTCGGGTGTCTGTTCTCTGTAACTGGAACACATAGAGACCATCACCGTGCGACACTGACAATGTGCCAGACTGGGGATCCAGGATGAGAGGAGACTGCCCAGGAAATAACAAGGCCTCTGTAGTAAGATAGCTGCAAGTCTAAGCTGCAGGACTAGGAGCAACGGGCCACCTACTTGCCCTACCGGCCTCAGGAACTCTCCTCTCCATAAAACCAACTCTGCTGATAGGAAGGTTAATGAAATAATGATATAAAGGTATTAACATGTACTTGGCTCATAGAAGATGCCACAATGATAACAGTTCTTCCAATCAAAGACTACTTCCTGCTGCTACCCTCAAATACAAGGCTCTGCTTTTGCCCTTCATTCTTTAAAGCTTACCCACCTCCATTTCAGCACAGTGAACACTTGGAGGTTTCCTACCATGAGATAAATGGCATCTTCAGTTCTGAAATGTGTGTGCATTTGGGGGGTGCATGTGCGTGTTCATGTGTGTGCATGTGTGTGCACATGCATACAGTGCACATGAGGTCAACCTCAGATGCCTTCCTCAATTGTTCTCCGTCATATTATTTTGAGGCAGAATCTCTGTCTTCTTTACTTTTCCCTACTACTGTGATAAAATTCCCTGCTAAAGCAACTTAATAGAGAAAGGTCTCATTCTGGCTCACAGTTTAAGGGTTCAGTTCAACATGGGCAGGAATACAATGAGCCAGGAGCTTAAAGCTGCTGGTAACATTGCATCCCCAATCCATGGAAAGCAGAGACTGTCAGATGGCAGAGCTCAGCTCTCTTTCTCCATTTTCTACAGTTCAGGGTGCTCACCCATAATGGTGCCACCCAAAATGGGCAGCATTCCCCACCTCAATTAATCTACTTAAGAGACATCCACACATACACACACAGGCATGCACAGTGGACCTTCTGTCAGGTGATTCGAGATTCCATAAAACTGACAATAATCTTCAAAGTCTCTTCTCACTGATCTGATTAAGCTGACTGGCCAGCAAGGCTCAGGGATTTGCCTATCCATGCCCTCAGCACCAGGACTACTTGGCATGAGTGCTACAGATCCAAACTCACTTCCTCATGCTTGTACACCAAGTGCCTTACTAACTGAGCTGCAACCTTAATTCTGAGACTCTTAAGGTGACCTTGTTCTCAGCCCTTTTCTGTTGGAGCTGTCTGGAAGAATGTTATTATAGTCCATCAAGTTGTCAGTTCCAACACTGAGCTGCCTTCAAGTATTTCAATTCAACTCCACTCTTACTTCTGGGCAAGTCTATCATACAGCATTTGTCCTTAACTGGCCAGGTCTCTACTCATCAGCAGAGATGTTTTTGAAACTCTACTCTCTTGAGAGGAAGACAAAAGATTATAAGAAATGCTGGCATCATTCTCATCCTAAATGGATTTTCCTGAATTATCCAATTACATGCCCGAATTCTCCATGGAGGTTTGGCAAGGGAAGTCACAGTGATGGTGTGGCACTGAACAGGAAAACGTGCCCATGACCTTTCTGCCCCAAGAAGGGTTTTTTTGTAGTGACTGCCATGGAAACCACCTCAGAAATGCTCAGGCACAAAACATGGTGTGAACACAGACACATATGAAGCCTGGGTTTGTACTCAGACACAAAACGTGGTGTGAACACAGACACATATAAAGCCTAGGTTGGATGAGTCGGGCACACTCCCGACTGGCTCACACATTCACCACCTCCCAGATATTCCTCAATAATAACACTAATGATTGCAAGCAGCACCTTTGTTGTATCTCAATTATTTTTACCCCCAAATTGCAGAGACGCCAAAGAATTTACTGACTGCTTGGGTTTTCTGACTAATTGGGGTAACTCTATGCTATAGCCATTAGGAGACTTAAATATAGCTCTTCCTGAGATGCACTCTTTATTGGGTCCCCTGTTATCCTTTAAATATCTTGGTGCGCAAGTGGATAAAATTAGAAAGAATTTGTTTGCTTTAAATTACCAACCTCTGCTTGATAAAACTATTAGCGATTTAGCTAATTGGACAGCTCTTCCATTATCATTAATTGGCAGAGTTAATACTATTAAAATGGTTGTTTTATCTAAATGTTTGTATTTATTTCTATGCTTTCCCATCAAGCTACCTAAAAATGCTCTAAAGCTTTGAATTCTGCAATTAGTTTTGTTTTATAGGCTACAAACAGAGCTAATATTAATCTTAAAACTACAACTACTCTAGGGGGGCAAAGGATTAATTCATCTTTATCAGGAGGTAGGTGAATGCTGGACTGTCTTGATCAGGCTTTGTCCATTATTCCTGTATAGCTTCAACAAGAAGTGCCAGAGTCCAAAGGAAATCAAAGAGAGATGTCTGCTATTTTTTAAGACAAATTATGCAGGAGCATTCTTAGCTCTCAGATATGGATTCAATCGCACATCCATTCATAGAGCAAATATTTGCTGTGACCCTCTTAAAAGCACAAGTCACTACATAGCATGTTGGTGTGGGAGGCCCTTCTGCATATGTGTTGCTTTTATTGGTTAATGAATAAAGAAGCTGCTTTCAGCCAATAGCTAAACAGAGTAAAGCCAGCCTGAAAGAGATATAGAGAGAGTAGGCAGAGTCAGGGAAAATCCATGTAGGCCCCACACCCCACAGAAGACATATGCCTCCACCAGAGCCCACTGAAACCTTGCCAGTAAGCCACAGCCATGTGGAGATACACAGATTAAAAGAAATGGATTAATTTAAGATGTAAGAGCTAGCTAGAAATATGCATAAACTAATATGCAAAGCAGTGATTTAATTAATATAGTTTCTGTGTGGTTATTTCAAGTCTCAGCAGCCGAGAAACCAACCGGCAGCCTCCCCCAACAGCATATTAAATGTGATTTTTCAAAGAGGGATGAAATGTGTCCTTGCCCTCAGGAAGTGTCAGTATTAAAGGTAATGAGGAAATGAATAACTAGAGGTAAGTTGGTACATGCTAGATTGGGAAAATGACCAGCATGTTGGGACAGGGCCATAGGTGATGCCAAACCTGCCTGGTGGATCAAAAAAAGTTTGCCAAGAAAAGCATAAATTTAAAATGGTTATGAGGGTTCTTCTGAGACTTAAAAAAGAAGGCTTGATTGCTCCATCTGAGTGACTGAGGTCATTTGATTTTTTAAAGGACTGTTCAATTGGCCTACTTAGCTACAGGGTGACCATACCTCTTTGAGGGTTGAGGTGAGAGTACTGTAGGCAGGTGTCAGTGCTTCAGCAATATACTTAACTAAGTTTCACATGACGTCATTGAATATCAACACTCAGATATCAGTAGAATGATGGTGGGGGTACATAAACTTCTAGATGGCTCAAAAATGGTCCCAGAAAAATTGATTTCCACGTTAGCCCTAACCTGGAGAAGGCATTCCAGCAATATGACAGCACTGTCCTGTTCTAGCTGTGTATGCATGTGTGCATGCATGTGTGTGTGTATGTGTGTGTGTGTGATGGCATCTGTGCACATGGATGCACACCCCCATGTGTATGCAGGCCGGAGGCCAACATTGGCATCTTTCTCAATCATTCTCTACCTTATTTGTGTCACTTTTTTGTTACAAAGACTCTCACTGAGCCTACCTGAAGCTCACCAACTCAACTGAACTGGTTGACCAGTTAGCTCCAGGGATCTACTTGACACTATACCTCAGTACTGTGATTTCATGCATGCACCACCATACCTGGCTTCTTATGAGTGCTAAGAATTCAAACTCAAGTCCCCATGCACTTTGCATACTAAGTCACCAACCCTCAGTTCATTGTTCCAAGGTTTTATACCTTAGACAAGGAAATATAGGCTTAATTCATTGGCAAATTATACAAATTGAAGAGAAAGATTGCTAGTATGTGATGTGGGATTTCCCCTCTGTATGCTGTGAATATGGTTTATTATCATTGGTTAATAAAGAAGCTGTTTTGGCCTATAGCAGGGCAGAGTATAGCCAGGCTAGAAGAGATACAGAGAGAGAGTAGGTGGAGTCAGAGAGATGCCATGTAGATGCAGAAGGAGACAGTTGCCAGAACCTTACCCGGTAAGTCACAGCCTTGTGGCAATACACAGAAAAATAGAAACAGGTTATTTTATGATATAAGAGCTAGCCAATAAGGAGCCTGAGCTAATAGGCCAAAAAAATGGTGTAATTAATATAGTTTCTGTGTGATTATTCAGGTCTGGGCAGCTGGGAAACAAAAGAGTCATCTCCTTCTAAAAACTATGGTGACAGGTAAATTAAGGGTTTATAAACAAATATCTTAGAAGCCTCAAATTTAGAGTCAAGATAATCCCATATAACTAACAAAGGAAATAGCACTACCCTGATCATCTTGTTTTCACTGGCTGAAACATAGTCAGGGAAGCCCTGGCTTATTAGTGTATTGTGAGTCAGGAAATATATCAGATTTTGAAACAAAAGCCAAATTATAAAAAACAAAAACAAATCACTAAAGTCATAACTAGAATGTGTATCAGACACATAATTCCAAGCACCCTAAACTCTTCTAATCCCCTGTTTTCCTATCCTTGTAGACTGGATATTTATGCTTCCTCCCAAATCCAAGTGGTTAACTAACACCCCAATGTGGCAGCATGAGAAAGGGGACCTTTGGGAGACAGGCAGGTCAAAAAGTTGGACCCCTTATGGATAGTATGGTGTCTTCATAAAAAGAGCCAAAGTGGGTTCTTCACTGAAAAAGAGAAGTGCCAGTTTGCATTCCGGAAGACATCCCTCACCAGAACCCAGCCATGCCAGACTCTCGGTGTCCAGAACTACAAGAAGCAAATTCCTGTTGATTGCAAGCCATTGAGCGTGAGGCACTTTGTCATAGCACCTCAATCGATTAGACACCATCCACAAACCGAAATCATAATGGAAGTTGACAGTGAGCATGGGACTTGTAGAAAGAACTTTGTAAATTATCCCAAAGCTATGTTTTTCTAATGTTCATAAATAATAGCAGTGAAAATAGTGATAGCAGTAGCCGACATGAAGTCCTGGGACCTCAGTGGAGTTCTAACTCAGAGCAAACTGGGAGCAAACTAACAACATGCCATGACCTTGAGGCCAAAATGGATATGGGTTCCAGTGGAAGAAATACCTTCACTGCCCTTACCTAAAGCCCATCTGAAGTCCTAAGATTGGCTCAACTCTGCATCAGAGCTCGCATCTAAAGCAGTTGCACATGTAGTGGGCACTCAACAGGAACTATGGGCTCTATTCATCTTAATAAAGGTGGTAGCAAACCTGTTATTCTGTGATTACTGGCTAAGAGTATGGAAACCATCAAAAGCAACTTTAGAAAAGGGAAAGTTCTGTGTGAAGATGCAATGGCTCATGACCACCCTATGGAAGGTCAGAGTTGGACCCCTACATGGGAACAGGGGAACATATTTGTCATTTTCCAAGCATCCCATGCAAGCCGCACATGTGACAGAATTAGTCCGTTCCTCCGGAGGACCCGCTGGGACCGGAAGGTAGAGGTCGCAGGAAGTCACAATCTGGAGCAATCAATGGAAGTAATCTCTAAAATTAGGAACTCTTCCTCGTGGGAATAGGCTGGCTTTTGAGTGGGAATATTTAAGAAAAATGTTCTGGAAGGGATTTCTGATATATGGAAGCGCCGGGGTCCCTGATTCCCAGCCTCCCTCTGTTTTGCTTACACAGCTTGTGTAAAATACGGAGGCATTAAACGGAATTGGAACCCAGACTTCACACCCACTTACCAGCCTTTTGCACTCTTCACCGTCTCCTTGGATAATTCTGGTATCTGGGAGGCATAGAGCAGAGCCTCAGTGGACTACAGTTCCCAGTCCCACTCTGGAGAGTCACACTCAAATGTGACAGAAGGACCAAAAATTACTACCATTAATGGATTCTAAAAGACTCTGGGCTACAACCTCCCCAACTCTAAGACTGTTGAGATCTACTTCAGCTGTTGCTTCTTGCTGGTCCTCAAGAGCAGTTTTGAAATACTTGAGTGACAGCAATGAAGGGAACCTTAGGCAAAAATGTGTAGACCTGTTACTTGCCATGGATTCCGCAAATGATGTCGCTAAAAGAATTAAATAGATTTCTTAAATGAACATGCTGACTTTTCAATTGGTTGCAGGTTACTATCCTAAATGATTCCAGTAAATATACGGGATACAAGGATGGGAATGGCAAAAGAATTGTTTTAATTAAACAGTTCCTCCGTATAAACAGACTTCAGGGCTGTGATGAGTTTGAAACAGTCCAACAGTATTTCAGAAATATTTTCATTTAGACATAATCCGTCCTCTGAAAATGTGAACATGCCCTCACTGGAAACAAGAGCACATGCCTATTACAGTTTCCTTTTTAAAGCATTTCAGTCTGAAATAAAGGCAAGGAAAGAATCAGATATTTGAACTCTGGTCCACCACCATGTCTGGCAGCCATCACTGCAGTTTTAGTGTGTATTTCTGTGTGCATGAGTGTGTGAGGAGATGTGTGTATATGTGAGAATGGAACCTGCAGGGCCCAGGTTTTTGTTTGTTTGTCTGTTTTTATTTATTTTTTATATTTAATTTAATTTGGATTCTAGTGGTCAAACTCAGGTCTTCATCTTTATACAGCAAATACATCACCAACCAAGCTGTCTTCCCAGGTCACTGTCATTAGTTAGTGACAGACCCCCACCCCCGCCACACACACACATCCCAATCACATAAAAAAGTCATATTTCACTTAAATGACCCAATATCTAGCCCTGCAGGTCCTCTCTTTTCTCACCACTTATCAGTTAGAACCAAAGTCAAGTTTTCTACCCAGTTTTAAAGGAAATAGCCAGGGGGCGTGTTAAAGGGAAATTATTATAGAGCAGTTAAAATTAAACTATTTGCATTTAGGCTTTCCTTGCAGATTCTCCTTAGTCCAGAGGAAGTCAGGCTCAGAGAGCAGCTGCAGCCCCAGATCCGTTTGGTTCCAGCAGGACAGATGAGGCCTGGAGGGACCGAGCCTCTCACTGACTCAGCTTATGAGATGTAGGTTACAGATAAAGATGGAGAAACAGGACTGGAGGACTGGAGGAAGACGGTGGAGCATTAGGACATGCTTCACGACTCAGCTGGTAAACGAGCCCTATCTTCAGCTTTGGTCCCATAAGTGAAGAGCATGCTCAGTGTCGAGCACCCTTTGCTAATTCCAGCAGGTTTTTATCCACAGATAGCAGATGTGGGATAAGGGAGATCACTCGAGTTTGGAGAAGATCAAATTGCATTTTTAGGTATCTATTGGCAAAGCCAGTGAAATTATTACAAGATAAATTTTTTCCCATAGTTCCTTCTCAAAATGTAATCTGGGGATTATACTATGTTAAGAGAAATAATTTAACAGGGCAATTATTTTTTTTAATCATCAAAGATGTTTTAACTCAATAACCAAAACATATGCTTTGGTGTAAGACAAACTCAATAAGCAAATCTCCCTCCCAAGTGTGCACTGACATATTTCAGATCTTTCTCTACAAGCCATCTTCTCTCCCTCAGCCCTGTCTACAGGACAAGGTTTGAAGATTGTTTCGTAGTGCCCGCGAATTCCCTGAAGGATGGAGCTGGAGAACCTGCATGCCCTGACACCAGAGAGTCAGCTTCCTCTACCTCACAGAAGCAGAGGAGGCTGAAGGGCCACAGATGAGCAGACTCCTCCTCCAAGTGGAAAGACAGAAGGGAAGAAGGCATCATGGGAGATGCACGGTGATGTCAGATACGCCCCGCCTGCTCCTCGAGACCAGCAGGAGAGAGGGGTGTCCAGGAGAGTCCGTTCATGCCTATCACAGTGCTTTTAACTTTCTCCCCCCGTGGAGAGAGCCCAGCTGTCTCCCCATTCACTGCATGACCTGATTGAAGGCACTGCTTCCTGGAGCAGTTTAGCCAAACTGGTCGTTTCTTTTGCTTTCCTCTACCTTGTTATGCCCAAGTCCTTCCAAACTCCATAAAATCTGTCCAATTCTGGCTCTCTGAGAGGGCAGCAAGGGAGGTATTTGGTCCCTTGTCATCTCACATTCCTGCCAGGACAGTTCAGGTAGCCCATCATTAAGACACTGTGCAAAGCTGTGGTGATTGCCCATGATGAGTGGATGCCGAGAAGGGATCAGGCCTCACCGTATCAGTTACCACACAGCGGTTCTTTCTGGGGTGTGTGACTTTATCCAGACAAAGCTGGAGAGCTGATGCACTCCTCATACTAGACGCAAGCTCATGAGATATGGAGATCAGCTGCCTCTAAACAATAAACAGATGAGAAAACAGGCAAAGAAAAAGTAAAGTCACCCCAGGGATTTTTATAAAATAATACCATCTAAAGGCCAGTTTGCAAAGCAATAGTATTATTATATGTTTTTAGATCAAACTGGATTTTCAAAATATAATTGAAATTTCCCCACAGGACAAGGTTTAGATGGGGGAAACCTTGTCAAGCATCACATCTGATGGAAGAAAGGGGTGAAGCCAGAGCCCTCTCTTGCCTGGCTGTTAATATGCTCAGTTTCTCAATCTGGAACGTTCTTTGCTGATCTGAAGCTTTGCAAGAGAGTTGAGCATGGGTTCTAGTGGCTTCACCCTCAGAGAACAAGTCAAAGACTGGAGGGAATTTTCCCAACTGCACAGCTTACTGGGATGATGGCTTCATGCAGAACATTAAGAAAGTGTCCAGACAGGCACAGAGATTAATTAATATCTTTAAGGAAATATGACTTTGCTAAAAAAAAAAAAAAACGTGTGGGAGCTTTGCAGGCAGCCATCTAAAAATCCATGCTGTGGGGCTGGAGAGATGGCTCAGAGGTTAAGAGCACTGACTGCTCTTC
>LOJH01012238.1:10285-30378 GCA_001685095.1 Ellobius talpinus
GCATGCAAGCATACATGGAAGGAATGTTGTATACATAATAAATAGATAAATCTTTAAAAAAAATCGGTGCTGTGGCAACTGGCCATGCCAAGCACAGACGAGGCCTGCAGGACCAGAAAGCCTGTGCACACTGACGTGGCCAGAGCTCCTCAGATGAAAGACATCTCTATGAGGCGTGTAGATGTGTATTTGATAATCTTTGACATATGTTTAATATTTCGATTTCCAAGATTACTCATGTTCATATCCGCTGCACATCCTACTCCTTGCCTTTCCTGCACACTGGGAGATGTGGGTTTGGACAGGTTTCAAGTCAGATTTGTTCCCATTGCTGTACTGCTGCTAACCTCGGGGTCAGGGAAAAGCAGAAAATCATCTGCTTCTTTCTCTGCTGAACTTTGAATCAGAAACTTGCGATTTTGTTTTAACAGTAGGAAAGAAACACACAAATGAGTAATGAGAGCAGTAAAAATGAATGTGTGGTTCTGAGCCCCATTTAATTTTTCTTAAGTGACAGTGTTGTTAATGCTATGAAATATTTTCTTTGATAAATGTGAGTTAGCTAATTTGCATGAATGGCTAGTCTGTCATTATTTTCGTCTGTTGAGTTATGGGTTTTTTTAATGGTTTCTTTTCTGTGCAGCTTTTAATACATTGTTATTATATGTGATCACTGAACTCTACTAAGCACATTGAAAACATGGGTTTCATCTCTTTAAAATAAGTGGAAATTAATTTTGAAGAAGTAATTTATGTAATAATGAAGTTCTTCAGATAAATGTATTTATAAGGAAAAGCCATTTACACATTATTCAGTATTCTATTTTCTGCCCAAGTCAATCACAGAAAACTTGGGAGATGTTAACTCAAGCCTTCTAAAGACCCCTCTTTACTTGGCTTTATTAATTCCCCAGGAACTGCAAAGGGGGTGTTCTTGAAAATCTCCCTTGGATGACACCACAGTTAACTGAATAGCTGAAGGAAGTTCATTTAACATAAACTTGGAGTTTTGCTACATTCCCACACGCTAAATAATAATGTCAATGATACCCAGGCAGTTCCAGTGACCTTCCTTGGAACACACTAGTAAGAAGAGAAAGAGCCTTCCAAAGTGGGGAGAAACCCAGCCAAAGCAACAGCCCATCTTCTTTTCCTTTCCCGATTGATCTCACATGACCTCAGCGGCTCCTTGGATTTTAAGGTAGGTGTCCATGTCTCAAATCCCCCAAGTGCAAGTCATTCCCTCCTGATACACAGCTGCGGCTGAAGGGGTGTGGATGGAGCATAGTACACAAGGAAACCCGTCAGAATCGGGAATGAGCATCACACTGACTTCAGAGGTGCTACCTCATCATTGTCACAGTGGACATGGTTAAGAAGTAAATATCCCCTGGCTGCCTTTGCTCATAGATGAGAGAGTGTTAAGGTGATGGGCTGCTGCACCCGACTTTGACTTACCACACTGGGAAAGGCGAGGTGGACTTCTGCAGGCAAATGTAGGCGTAGGATTTTGCTCCATCACCAGGTGAAGAAGCTTAGGATCCTGAGTATAAAAACCTGGGCTCAAGTCTCCAGCGGTCACCTACCTGCTCTGTTAAAGCCCCTAAGTAGCTCTTTCTTGGAATGAGTGAACCCCCTATGTTAACTATTGTTATTAATGCATTTACTAAATGTGGGAAATAAGACCTATTTTACAGCCAGCCCTAACATTCCATAGATTCAAACAAAACACATGGCACTCAGGTGGTGGTTTTTACACCTCCTGGAACATGTCATCATTATAGAATGGTATTCATTCAAATGCAAGCCATCAGTCAGAGGAGGAACTGCCGTTTGTCAATTCAGTGTGCCCCAACGTGTAGAGCAGTACCTGGATCTAAAAGTCTACCGTGTCTTTATCTCCTAATAGCTCTGACAGTCATTCCGATCATATCCAGAGTTCACACGCGTCTTAAGTGTAAGCCTCTTACCATGGCTAATCCTCATTGTTGACTTGGCTGCTTTTAAAAATCACCACGGAAGCACACCTCTGGGTGTGTCGGCGAAGGTATTTGCTGAAAGGTTTAACTGCGGAGGGAAGGGAGGCAGCATCTCATTGGCTGCAGACCTGAACTGAATGAAAAAGAGAGCTGAGCATCAGCATTCTTCTCTCCCTACTTCCCGCAGATACAATGTAACCATCCGCCTTTCCTCTCTCCCTACTTCCCGCAGATACAATGTAACCATCTGCCTTTCCTCTCTGCCTACTTCCCGCAGATACAATGTAACCATCCGCTTTTCCTCTCCCTCTACTTCCCGCAGATACGATGTAACCATCCGCCTTTCCTCTCTCCCTACTTCCCGCAGATACAATGTAACCATCTGCCTCTGGCTCCTATTGCTGTGCTCCCTGTCTTTACGGACTGGGCCCTCACACTGTGGGTCGAATACATCCTTCCTTAAGCTGTTTTTGTTAGGTATTTCGTCAAAACAGTAAAAAAAATTAACTAACCCAACTTTAATTCCAGCGTAATGTCAGGGGAAACTAAAATACCCATGGGAGCTGTGGGAAATGCAGTTGCAGGCCAGGTCAAAGCAGCAGAGTGGGTATAGAATTGTCCCTCTGATCCATATGGCAATGGGGCTTAACACGATGAATAAACTTCTCTGAGCTTTGTAGATTTGCAAAATAAGGAATACAGTTAATACAAGGCTTACATACTCCAGTTATCTTGTGTCAAAGGCCAAGTGGACTGATGTAGATGTATCTGACATTTTGCACATTTCCCGGGTTACTGTTGTTACTTACAGTAAATAGCATAGTCACCTACCAGTGAACTTGAACGCTGTATTGGTCTCTTTATAAAGCAACTGTAGACCTAGACCAGAGATCAGCATCTTCAGGTTCCCTTGAAATATTGCACAGCAATCTGTTACAACTGGCCAGTGAACTCGTCTCTTAAACTTCTGTATACGGGTTCTTCCAGTTAGATCATTGACTACCTAAATGTCAAAGCCACCCCTGGCTCCCAGTCTCCGCACCTGGCTTCCTTCTCAAAATCCAGTACAGAGACTGTCGTGCGTTTTCAGCACAACATAATAAGCCACACTGACCTCAAGGTTCGTGACTTAACAGGGACACTCTCTTACGGCTGCCCTTTCCTGGACCCCAATTTCTTTGAGTTCTAGCCTGTACCCTCAGCCCAAGGTCCCATTTTTTGCCTAGGTTTGGGATGTCAGCCTTCTGCATCATTTCTGTGTTTCTAAACCACGGTTTTGGTCATTTAAACCGAGGCTTTACTTTCGTCTCGTCCTTTCCCGAGGGATGGGATTTCCTCTCGCATCCTCAGCCTGGAGTTTGGGACAGCAAGATCTACTTACTCTCACGACTGACCATCAACTTCCTGCCTGACCCACCAGGTATGCGCTCTTAAGTGCTCACACTTGGCATAGCCCTTATCCCAACCACCTCATCTTGAATGCTATTGACAATTATTTGCCAGGGTCTCATGCCTCCTTGTGTCTGTAGCACACCATACATTATCTAAATTACTCCTTGCCAGGCCAATCAGAGAACATCAGCAAAGAGCAATGGATTGATCCAGCATCAAATAAAAGCTGATCTCATATAAGGCATTATATTTAAGTTCCTTAGATGTTTAAGTCTGAGGTCATCAGTCTTTCAGACTCAGCATCTTTGTTTGTTTTGAAACAGGATCTTATTCTGTAGTCAATGCTGACCCTTAAGCTTGTGACAACCCTCTTCTCTAAGCCTCCCAAGTACTGGGATTACAGGTATGAGCATAACATCTTTTTATTAAAACAAAATAAACAACTTTATAATAATCCTTATTGTACGATCCTGAGCATAGATAACGCATATAGTTTGTTATCCACAAACATAGTTTTATGTAGTGATATAATGTCCTAAATATAATTTATAAGAGGAACAAAAGAAATCAGTTCACAATGAATTGTACATTTGGAAGGCATGATGGAGTGGTGAGTGCTTTCAAGCCTTAAGACCCCTGGACTGGTGGAACACTGCTATTTCAGAACTATAACTGCTAGGAACGTGGTCTTTCTTTGCCCAAGTCTTAGAAAAGTTCTGAACAAGACAAAATATAGTCTTCTTCTAATTTACATGGAGTTATAAATTCATGGAACACTGAGTGTGTGTTAAAATCAAGCAACGAAGCATGCAAATTGGAGTTGGGCTTCAGTCAGGTAATTATTAACAGGTTCACTTGCAGGCACGGCTGGCAAGGCCTTCAGAAGCCATGTGGGACTTCATCATGTGGGGCTGTTTTGCATACAGATGTCAAGTGTCTCAGGCTCCAGCCTAATATTGTTACATCTGGGAAATTCTGATGGGAATTCCCAAGGCCCTCCATAGGACGCCCTATGACCACCATTGAGAACCACTGGTCTTACTAACTCATTCAAAATTGCCCTGCATCAGAAGCCCCCTTGGGGATGCTGACCTCAGCTCTTTGGTCTTGAGTCCCTCAAGAAGACCTTGGCTGAATGCTTATCTTTGAGGTTGGTGTACCCTATAACCAGGGACCAAAGCTGAATAAGACATAGTCTCAGTGCTACCCAATCTTGGAGTCCAAAGTACTGAGCCTCAGTTATGCAGACAGGATGCCCGGGTTCCTGCAGCCAAATAACAAGATCAGGAAGTAAAGCCTCTCCTCTCAGCATCACAGGCTTTGAATCCACTGAACGTAGAGGTTGACAGTAAATTGGTCCACTACATGCAGAATTGGAACTTATTTCGGAGACCCCATTTCTTGTCTCTCAATCCATCCTTTTCTTCCCATCCCTCACACTCTTCCTCCTAACAACACACATACTCAGGGATGCCCCAACCCTAGTCCATCTTTCTCTAAGCCTTCAAGCGTGTTCAACTTTTTGACATGAGGCCATGACATTGTCATTTACAAAGTTACAAAAAAAATTAAAAACATAATAATTACACAAGAACATCTCCTAATGCTTTCGCTAGATTTAGTTTTGTGTTGGTCTGCATTCGCCCTGGGGCATGTGCAGCCCCAGGTTCAGGGGTGGCACAGCCATGAGGCTGTTCCTCTTCTCAACTGGCTCCCTGCTTCATTTCTTCTGCAGAAGCTCAATGCAATAGCTGCTGCAGGCCAGGCAGTTTCCCAGTGGTTGTCCTGACACCCTGCTCACCAGCCTTGAGTTCTCCTCTCTACTCCTGAGAGTCTGTTTGAATAGAGACACATCCACATAGGCACACCCTCTGCTCCACAATAACTTCCTTTAGTGAAACCTCCGGCCTGGTGGCCCTGTGGGCCTTTTCCCTTGCCTTCCACCCACCAGGACTTTTCTCTTTTGTTTCACTTACTAAAGTTTTAACAACATTAGCAGTTGGGATCCAAATATCACTGTGTTGAGTTCCTGAGTCATTTTCACGGTGAGCCTCTTTGGTTTTTAGCCTTGAAGACAAAGGTCTTTGGAGGATCCTTTTTTTAAAAAAAAAACTTTATTGTATATGGGGGGGTTACCTGCATGTATGCACTGCACCACACACACACAAAGTGCCTGCAGAAGTCAGAGAGGACATCAGATCAGCCTCACAGGAAGTCATGAGCCACCTTATGGGTACTGAGAATTGAACCTAGATCCTCTGGAAGAGCGGCCAGTATTCTTAACTGCTCACCCATCTCTGTCCAGTTCCATTGTGTGATTCTTTTGCGTCCCCAAGGGCAGACAGAAGAGGGTTTTTATAAACTTGAAAAAAAAAGATGGTGGACTGGACTGACATTTGACATTTGGCATATTTGGTGAAGAGTTTCCCTAAGCCTGCCCTTCAGATGAGCTGTCTTTCCACCCAGCTGCCCTAGCATTCCCTCAGGAAAGCCACTGGCTCGGTGGAGCACATGTCTCTGTTCAGCTCTGACATTGGTACATGCAAAGTAGACATCTAGCTTCACCGTGGCTCTGAAAGCATTAACTAAGACAATAATAAATTAACACAATAGCCAACTAATAGCACCGTGATGCTTTCATGTATGAATTGGAATGTGAACGCTGAGATTTTCATTTCATGGTTGAAAAATACATGAGTTGACCCAAATACTAATTTCTGCATTTCCATCATTTACATATCATGGGTCAGTAATCATTCCTTGCCTAAATGGCTTTCCAAATGAAAAGCTGTAATATTGTAATGGTTTATCATATTTACAAACATCTCATTGTGCTATCCACTCAGTACTCTGGATTAGCAAACTCAGGAGAGCATTCTCTGGAAAGACAGGAGTGCCTGAGCAGAGCAAGCAAGCTCCCTGAGGAGGGACCCTTTGTTTTTCTATTCCTAATATTTCTGAGTCTTGGAACTCAACTCCTTGGAGATATCTTCCAGCCAACCCTGGTCTCCTATGTGCTCTTGGTCATCAGAGGCCAGGGATGCACTCTGCCTATGCCGTGACACCCTTCTCCCCCAATAGCTTTGAACTTGTCTTCTTTGGAAACTGGGAGTGCTGAGAGCTGATATGATATTTCAGAAGGCTAACGTAACCTGATGCTTCTTATAGGCAGTCTCAGCAACATCAAGTACAATGTCTAAGGTGATCTTTTCCCTCATTTTAATGCCACTGTGATACAAATCAGTACATGACTTAATCACATTTTATTTAAGCCACACTTCTGTCCCTGCCCAGAGTTAACTGCTACTTTAGGGATCGCACCCCTGTCTTTAGCTACCACCTCTCTTCAAAATGTGTGTTTTTAAAGGATAACACAGCAGAGCCATAGTTTAAGGGAAACTTTATGTAACAATTATCCCCGTCCCAGGAGTTTACACATCTTCCTCGCTCTTTAATTATTACTTGGGTTGAATGTCAGCAAGCCAACCTCTGTGGGGACAGTCAGCCTCTGCCATCATGCATGTTCATACTCAGCCCCAGGTGTTCTCTGGCCAGCATCCCCTTGGCAGGGCTTCTGTGGCTTTGACTATGGCACACACTCCTAAAAAGAAAACTGAACAAAAAGAGTTGAGGTCATTTATTGGGCTGTCCTGTAAATTTTGTTTGGAGACTAGAAAGGGATGCCTCTGTGTGGTTTCTTAGGCCCTTCCCATCATGCCTTTTCTCATGTCTAGGATGGTATGCAAGAAGCAAGGTACAGGGAGACTTAATCAAATTTCATGCCACTGTTGGGAGGACTAGAGTGGAAGGCATAAAGACTATGGCAAGTACAGGACCAGACAGTGTGTTGAGGAGGGGGCGGCGGGGGGAGGATTGGCTGTTAGCGAATAGTTTTCCTTCAATACTCCTTTTAAAAAAAGAATGTTGCTCTTTGCAATGGTTGCTCTGCCTGTGTCTCTGTCTTCCCCTCTTACCTAAGTTTTAAAAAGTTTAGTGTGTGTGTGTATACACACATGTGATTTGTATATGTATGTAGTCCCAAGGTGGGAACAAAAGGCATAAAGAAAGAGCAATGAAAAAGGCCAGTTTGCATCCCAGAATCCCTTTCCTCTGGCTGGCTGCAGCCCTGCTGGTGAGATGCCATAACAAAAGTGAGCTCACGCCTGTGTGCTTCTATCTCGTAAGGTTCCTGGGTGCCAGATGGGCACTCTGTGACTGTGTGAGCGTGGATTATTTCATTTCCTACATCTGGGACTCCAAATGGTTGCCCAGAATGCCACAGCAGAGAGGCACCGCTTCTCATCTGGGGGAACCTGCCTTCACCAGGGAGCCTAGCAGAACAGAAAGGATAAGGTCAGAGCCCTTACGTTCTCATATACCACCGTCGTCCTGCAGAGACTGGAACAAGATGGAATGAAGTAGATATGACAGCTGCTATTTAAAAGAAAAAAGAACCAAGGAACGATCAAATGAAACCAGACCCTAAGCCCTGGCCTTGGAAGATATTTGGGGAAATGTTTGATTTCAACTTTGACCTCCTCATCAAGCACATTGTGGTAATTGCTAAGTGGTACACACAAGTGAACCGAAGTGGTCTCAAGAATACCAGAATATAGCACAGCCTCTTCGCTTCTTAATCATTTTATTTTAGCTAACGGAATGGGGTGGGTCGGTGTGAAATAGTAGCAAGGACATTCACGCTGCATGGGTGTTGAGGGTCCCAAGAAGCAGAACAATTAAGGCCTTCAGTCCAGATTCACAGGAACAAAGCTTTTAGGTTTATTGAGGAAGACCTACACCATCACCACCCAGTCTCACAGTTATCCAAATCACTCAATTTATCCTACAAGGGAGTTTTGTTTTTTCAAACAAGAATATGTGATTTAATGTTATAAAAAAATCTGACAGTTGACTTAAGTGTTTTTGCATAAGATATTTACAAACCACAGCTGATTAGAGAGGGGGCATTTATGCATTTCCATATCCTGCTTGGTTTAAAGCTGCGATTTTCTATGAGGACAACAGAGAGAAAAACATGCCTTACGCTGCTTATATTAATTACATTTTTTCATTACCCGTCATGTTTTCTACAGGCTTGTGTATTATTACTGCAAAATGTAATGAAATAGAAAAGGAAAAAAGAATGGACTTCTGGGAAATTTTCCAATTCTTGAAATGCAATGTTAATTGAGAACTATTTTTAGGGCAGCACAGATAGTGCGGGACCCAGTGCCATCAGTACAAATGGGTCCAGCCCAGGTGCAGCCTCCCTGGTGACAATCCCAGGTCTCTGCAGCTGGAGAGCCCCAAAACCTCCCTCTTGCTGCTTGCCAAGCCTAGAGAAGGGCATGGAAGGATGGGTCTAGATGAGCTTCTCAGAGCGCTCACAGACAAGAAGGGGGCTGGAGCTCCTAAAGCTCAGGCAGGAGCGATGGCGGGTGGTGCTTACCACCCCAGCTCCAACTGCCACCCCGTCTCCAAGGCCCCAGCCTCAGAATAAAGGAAACTTAGGCAACACTTGGGGCATAATGAAATGGTTCCAAGCCTCCAAGATGAGGAATTCAGAAAATGCCCATGGAGAGGTGGCAAATAAGACTTGTCTCTTTTGTTTTGGGTTTGGGTTTTTTGGGTTTTTTGGGTTTTTTTTAAGAATCTTATTAACAAAGCTAGAGAATGATGTGCTGCCCTTCCAAGGACGTGAGGGAACTGTTTTTGAGAACCAGGAACTTGAGGAGTTAGTTGAATAGAATTCAGTTCACTTTTTAAATTCTTTTAATTTTATTTGCTCTTGTGCAAGTGTGTGTGTGTGTGTTGTGTGTGTGTGCAGGTGCCTGCAGAAGCCAGAAGAGGGAGTTGGATCACCTAGAGTTGGAGTTACCAACTGTTGTAAACCACCTGAAATGGATGCTGGATGCTGGGAACCAAAAACTGGTCCTCCTCCAGAGCAGTAAGTACCCTTCACCAATAAGCCATATCTCCAGCCCCAATTCAGTTCATTTAATCATCAAACTTAGCACACTATGGAGCTAGTCTGCTGCCAATCAATGAGTGCCCTCTGGATTCCCTCTGCACCCCAGAATTCACGTCCTTATGCCAGGATGGAACCAGCCCTGAAATCAACATAATAGACACATAATAAACATGGTTACAGGGACCCAGTGTTCTTTCAAAGAAGGTGTCAGGATGCTTTATGAAATTCAGAACTGCTGAGCTCATTTGAAAGCTCCCTAGTTTCACATACTGTAAGGAAACCCTCCATGGGGTCTAACTGTCCTAGCCACTCCTACACTCCCAAGCAGTCAACGCTGGAAGGATGTTCTTCCAAGAACAGTTCAAATCACCACCACCCACTGAATTCCTATTGTTGCTTCCGCTTGAACAAAGTAAACGCAAATGCCCATGAACAACAGACCAAAGCTTGCTTTACCAAGGCAGGCTTGGAAATCCACTGGCCCTGTTCTGAGGAGCAGGGAGAACAAAGGAAGCACCCTCCCACTTTGTTGTTCCCCCAGCTGACAGACAATAATCTGCAGGTCTGTCTCAGTTGCTCAGAGGCTCAGGTGGGTCTACCTGGTTGTCAGCACAGTACAAGGACTCTGCCTGAAGTCACCAGATATAAGTTGGCCAATTGTCCTCAAGCTATTGCTTTAGCCTTGACTGACACATTCTTTGGAGCAAAGCTTATGATAAAGAAATTCCAACATTCTAGATGGCTCTTCACAGCTAAACATTGTGCTTTGAATGTGAAAAGTCTCCCATGTGTTTGAACACTTAGTCTCCAGTTGGTGGCCCTGTTTTGAATGTTGTGGAAGATTGGAAAGGTGGAGCCCAGCTGGAGGATGTGGGTCACTCTGAGCAGGCCTTGAGGTTTGATGGCCCAGCCCCTTTGCTTGTCTGCTCTCTAGTTCCTGACCACAGACCCCCGGGACCAGCTTCCTCAAGCTCCTGCTGCCACGTCTTCCCACCTTTGTGGAATGTGTTTCCACAAACTAGAAGCAGAAACAAACCCTTCTTTAGATTGCTTTTAGCCAGGTGTTTTTTTAAAGAAAAAAGAAAAGTAACCATACACAAAGAAAGTTATAAAGACAAGTAGCAGACATATGTAGGCAGAACACCCGTACAAATAAAATAAAAATAAATAGTTGTAAGAATTGGTTAGAACACCACTGGTGTGCGGAAAGAGAAGGCAGACTGGAAACAGCACATAAAAACCCAAGTTCACAAGACACTCCTAAGAGTGTCTGCTCCCCCATGGCTCGGACTCGACTGAGACGATTAACCCAGATCACTTGTGTCTCATCTAATCAGTGTTCAAGGCTGGGTGAGCCAGCCGGTAGGTATGTCTGTTGACATCTGCTCATCACTGTGATTGACAGCAGATGACCTTCTAAGGAACCCCTGGTCCTCACAAGCTGTTTGGGCTCCTTGATCACTTCTTGTTCCAGATTTTTGCCTCTTTAGGGTTCTGCAGTTGATTTAATTGATAGAGAACTAATTTTCATATCCTTAATATATAGAAATTGTTCTTTAAAAATTCAATCCCACCCTGATTTTTCTTCCAATTTTCATCTTCAGGAACATCCTGTTTTCTTTTCTAATAATCCACTCTACCATTTTTACTAGAATAGACTGAAAAGTTGAAATATCCAACAGACTAACATGGTTTCACAAGTGTTATTTTAAAATTAATTGTGTGTATTAATATATATACATGTGTATGTCACAAAATATGAATATGGGCAAAGTGAATAATAATGGCTCAGAGGGTAAGGGTACTTGTCACCAAGCCTGGTGGCCTGAGGTCAATCCTGGGACCAACACATGTGCACCACGGCAAACACATACATGCATGTGCACACACACACAAATAGACGCATAGGTAAATTAACAAATGTTATAAAAATATGTAAATGCTTACAATAAATACCATAATCCTTTACTTCTGTTCTCCTGATGTCTAATCTCTTTTTTCCAGAGGGAGTAATTTTTATTTAGTGGTGTGTGTGTGTGTGTTACATTATTTTGGTGCCTGCCTTTTTAATTCTAATAGAGTTCCCTTTTTTATTACCTTTCAACAACATTCAGTTCCTGGCCTGAATGATACTTAACCTTCCGTGACATTTCCTCCTTCCACCTTGACACTTTCCTTTGCTAAATGTGAATAGGTGGGGCTTAGTGTCTCTTCTTCCTTATGTTTATAATATAAATAATACACATTTGCAATCTTAAATACATTTTCAGTGTCTGTTCAGCAGATCAGTTTTGGATGAGGACACTGTCCCTTACTTTCCTTCTTCTTCTTCCATACCCACATTCCAAATCACAGCATCTGTCACTGGACTTGTACATTTATGCTGTCAAAACTGAGAGCATGTATGAGTTTTTTCATAATTATCGTTAAGCCTTCTTTGAGTTTGTCTAACAACTGACTTTAACAACAATGTACCACTCTAAAAATGGAGTCTTTCTGGTCACATCAATATTTTCATTTGTGGCCCAGTCTCTTCACTCCTTGGGGTCTCCACCAGACATCTCTTGCCCCTGTCTGGACTGCCTGCTTCTTAGCTGCTGCCCCACTGTTATTCAGGCTCTTCTCTCTCCGCCATTCCAGTTTAGAACCACTGCTCCTGTCTCCCATGGTACATTGGTTACATTTCTCATCACTGTGCCCACTACTGACAAGAAGCAAGGTGAGAAAAAGGAAGATTTACTGTAGCTTGTGGCTTGAGGGCATAATTCACCACGGCAGGATGATGGGCATGGTTGACCGGGTTAATATAAGCTACAAGAGCTAATAAGTAGCCTGACCTAATGGACCAATCAGCTTTATAACTTTTAGAGATCCCTGTGTGATTTTCTTTGGGGCTTGCCAGCTGTGGGAACAGGGCAGGACAGAAAACCCCAACAAGCCAGCCCTCATGTTACAGGCAACCTACGTTCTTTACCTGTATAAATTCTTTCAGGAATTTCTCCTTTCCCTTGGTACCTGAAGTTTCATGGGGTGTTCCTCAGTGTGGATACCAGCTTGTTTAGGGAACTTGAGTAGAAAGATCTTCTATTTTCTGTCTCCTCCCATAGAACATAGGAAACAAGAGCCGTATTTTGATTACTGCAACTCACTTTGATATTAGGGAAGTAAGAAATCATGAATGCATTTTAACATGATTTTCTTAGATCTGAGAGATTGAACTTAGAGTGTGGAGTTCAAATATTTATAACCAAGTTAATAAACACATTCTCTTGGGACAGTGTGAAAGTCGCTGGCTTTATACTTTAAAGAAGGGGACTCTCAAATGTTGCAGGAGAGAAAGCGATTCATTCCTCACAAGTGAAGGAGAAAAAAGAGACCACACCAGGAAGAAAGAAAATGATGAAAATTGTACATTTTCTTAGAGTTATCAAAAACTCAAACGTATTTGACAGCATTTTAAGAGACTGACGGATATACTGACAAGTTTAAAGAAACGTTTATTCTGCATCAGCTTATGTGTGTGTATCTTTCTGTGTGTGCAAGTGCAAGTATGTATGTTTGGGTAAACGTGCTACACATATTGGCTGTCTTCCTTGGTCACTCCCCACCTCATTTTTACATAGAAGAGCTGTCATTCGGTCACAGCTTCAGCTATAGCAGCTGGCCAGTGAACCCGGGATCCACCTGCCTGTCTCCCCCGCCCCAGTGCTGGGATTACAAGTGTGTACCCAGTGTGTGTGTGAGTGTGTGAGTGTGTGTGTGTATGAGAGAGAGAGTGTGTGTGTATGTGTGTGTGTGACAGAGACTGCATGTGGGCGTGCGTGCGTGCATGCGTGTGTGTGTGTGTGTGTGTGTGTGTGATATGAGAGGTCCTTCTGTCTATGTGTTCCTTTTATTGGTTAATGAATAAAGAACTGCTTTGAGCCTATGGCAGGGAAGAACAGAACTGGGGGGGAAGGTAGGCTGTAGGCTGGGAGAAAGAAGGGCAGAGTCAGAGGGATGCTATGAAGCCACTGCTAGAGTCAGACATGCCAGAACATTATCTGGTAAGCCACTGTCACCTGGCGATACACAGATTAATAGAAATGGGTTAAATTCATATGTAAGAGTTAGCCANATTGGTTAATGAATAAAGAACTGCTTTGAGCCTATGGCAGGGAAGAACAGAACTGGGGGGGAAGGTAGGCTGTAGGCTGGGAGAAAGAAGGGCAGAGTCAGAGGGATGCTATGAAGCCACTGCTAGAGTCAGACATGCCAGAACATTATCTGGTAAGCCACTGTCACCTGGCGATACACAGATTAATAGAAATGGGTTAAATTCATATGTAAGAGTTAGCCAATAAGAAGCTAGAGCTAATGGGCCAAGCAGTGGTTTAATTAATAAAGTTTCTGTGTGATTATTTGGGGGCTGAGCAGCCGAGAACCAACAAGCAGCTCCTTTTTCCAACATGTGTGTGTGTGTGAGAGAGAGAAAATGTATATGTGTGTATGAGAGTGTGTGTGAATGTCTGTGTGTGAGTGAGTGAGTGTGTGTGTGTGTGTGAGTGAGGGTCTCAGGTCTTTATGCTTTACTAACTCACCCATCTCTCTAGCCTGGAAGAAAGAGTTTAAAGAAGTTTCTCTTGGATATGTTTTTGTTTGAGTCCTTTGACATGTAAGAACTGGATCTGGGCTTTAGAATTTATAGGCCCAAAGAGAAGTTTTGGCTCTCCATTTCTCTAGTCATGAGATTTGAACAAATTACTTAAAGTCAATAAATGTTATGTTTCCTACCTTCCCATACAAATCTCCCAGCTCAGTATGGAGACTGGAGAGTTGTCAATGTTCTCTGTCCACTGGATCATGACAGGTACAACAGAGAGTCATTTCTGAATGCAATAGGATACTGAGCAGAAAGATGCATCAGCACACAATTGAAGTTGCATTTCAGAAGAAGAGATGCGCCCTGTATGTAGAACTTCCCAAAGGAGAATCCATACAACAGTCCTTGAAATATGTCACAGCCAAGATAAAAAGATTCCAGGAAAGGAAATGAAAGAAGTATTTTGTGTGAAGCATTTTTAAAGAGAAAGAAAATACTTTGAGGTTATACATCTTCAGCCTTTGAAGAAGATGCCAATGATACCTGAAGAAGCTAAAATGGTCCTCAGAAGCAAATAATGAACTACAGATAAGAAGCTACTCCCAAGGTAAGTGACCACTAAGAACTTGCTACAGAAATCGCATGGCCATCATAGAAAGGACCTGGCTAGAGGGTGACACTGAGGAGAATTATCTCCTCACTAAAATGCACTCTGGACTATATCATACTTCTTCACATAATCCCTTCTTGGGGTCTTTCTCTGTCTATTCTGCCCAGCGTGAACTTTGTGTGCATGACAACCCATCTGTAGACGTTCTCAATGGTCATATAATCTAAAATAGTCTGGCTTCCAGGGCTGGGAGGAGGGCTTAGTTGGTGAAGCATTTGCCTTACAAGTGTAAGGACCTGGGTTTGATCCTCCAGAACCCAGGTTTTAAAGACTCTTTGAATGCCAAGGTCCAGCCTGCCTAGCCTACTCAATGAATTTGAGGCCAGTGAGAGAGCTCCTCTCAAAGAAAGGCAAATGGTGCCTGCAGGTGTCCCCTAGGTTCTACACCCATGTACACACATGTTACATACAAAGTGGTAGCTACAGAAGACTAAATCATGTCTCTCCAGAATTTATGTTAAATTTATAAACTATCTTTGATTATATTTGAAGATAGGGTTCTAGGAAAGTAATTAAGATTAAATGAGGTCATGGAAGTATAAGGAGGTGATTTTCTTCTCCCTTTGCCATATGAGAAGATATGGGAAGCTTTAACCAGCTTTTAGCCATGTTGATACCCTGACCACAGAGATCCAGCCTCCCACTAGTGAGAAAATAAATATATTTCTGTTTGATAGGCTACTCAGTCTATTGTGTTTTATTATGGCAGCCCAAGATGACTACTTTAGTGGCTAATATTTATCAAGAATTTTCTACCTGCTAGTAACTATTGAAACTGCCTCATACCTTTTAACTCCCAACAGCCCTAGAAGTTTGTACTTTTATAGCTATTCCTATTTTGCAGATGATGAAACTGAGACACAGGGTGGGTAACTTGCCCACAGACTCATAGGAGGTAGAAAAGTAGAGGTTCAGACTCAGTGGTCTAGCTCTGAGACCGTGCCCATAACCGTTACCACAGCCTTTGCCAAGACTCGGCAAGAATAACTGCACAGATGTAAATCCACTTCCCTTTCACCAAATACAGCCAGCAAGATGCTGCCGTGGTGCTCTTGGACCCTGCTTTTGGTCCTTGCTTTTAAGGACCTGAGTTTGACCCTCAGAATTCACATGGTAGAAGGAGAGGACCAACTTTACAGAGCTGTCCTCTGACCTCAGTATGAACACATGCATGCCCACACATAAACAGTCACAAAAAGAGCTAACTAAATAAATGTTCAGAAATTTTTTCAATGACTCTTCAAGCCTTCAGAAGAGTGCATGCTGGTTTAGAAAGCCCCTGCAAAAAGAATCAAAAGTTAATTTCAAGACTCATTGGACTACTTTCCAAGATGAAGACAGACTAGAAATGGGATGGAAGAGGTAATAAAAAGTAAACACAGTATTGGTGTCCAAAACTGGACATTCGTCAACACATGTCAACAATGCCACACTTGAGTTTGATGAGTCCAATATTTCCAAGATTACGGAACTTCTTGTGACCTGTATAATTGAGCAGAACTTCTTGGTTAAGATGGGCCTGGGGCTGAACCTCAGCTCTCAGGGCTAAATTTCTTCATTCCATAGTTCTTCCAGGTCACTGTCAAAGCACTGGTAATTTTACACTGCAGTGCTCTGTGCCTTTTCCTGGCCTGAGGATAAATAGAAAACTTAACAGTTCCGAGAGCTGTTGACACCATGTACTCCGGAACACAATCAGAAAATGTGAAAGGAACCCCTTGAAGGACATGAATGAAGGATGTGGACATTCACGCACGGAAATTCCCCATACACCCTGGCTTTGCTCCAGAGTTGTGATGGCGAGCAAATGAACAGGTCAGAGAGGGTGCGGGGTCCCGTACAGAAAAGGCACCCTCTGCAAAGCTCTCTGATGAGTGTTCTCTGCTAATCTTAGAATCCTCATGTGCTCCAGAAATGGCTTATGGCAATTCAGGAAGGATCATGGAAAATCCAATTTCTCCCCAGCCACTATCAAATGTAATTGCCTGCTCTCCTTTTTGACAAAACACCCAAGTGCATTAAAAACAATAACCAACAGGAAAAAGACATCTGCCTTCTAGTTATGTAACCCACCTGATTTAAGTGCATAACAAGTAAAAACTAAAGAGGCAGACCGTGTTTCCAGGACCCTATGATTGGTTCCTTGTTCTGATAACAAGACAGAGCATTTGACTTAGGAACTCAGACCACCTATGGCTCCTCTCCTAAGTGAGGGAGACAGAGAAGCTCAGGAAAGGAGCCACCAGAGGTGGGAGATGCAGGCTCGCCTTTGAAATGTGTCTGAGCAGTTCCCTGAAGGCTCAAGTCACCAGCAGCCCTGGTTCCCACAAGAGTAGCCACAGTGGGGAGCCTCCGGGGTATCCTCTCTAAAGTGATAGGAAATGATGTCATAGTCAGGTTTTCTTCTCCCAAGTAGAGAGGTCTCATGGTGTTCCTCTTCATATTTAATGGAGACGGCTTGACTCTCCATTGAAGGACTATCCAATCAATATGAATGGCATTCTTTCCCACGGTCCCTTTGACTCACTCGCTGCATAAACACCAAGCTCTGCCCTAACTCTGTAGAGCAGATAGCAGATTCACAGAAAAACCAAGTCAGTGTTCCAGTCTACAGGGAAAAAATGGGGTGGGGGCACAAACGCAGAACGTATGTGACAGAATGACTGCAGCTGGGGTGGCATGACTAGAGGGGACAGGATCAAAACTTGCAGTGTCCTGGCAAATGATGACCTTGAAGGCCCAACAGGAAAGGGGTCTGCAGCTTTCCCTTCATGAAAGGACTTTGTATGTCCCCATCTGAAACCTCATCCTGCTATCGATAAGGGTTTCCTCCAAGTCATGGGATTCAGATGCAGTGTGAGTCTCAGGGATTGGAAAAGGGCTCATCTGAGCTGTCTGGCAGAGGAGAATAAACTGTCACTGGACTGTGCCCAAAGGCCTCTGACCGCTCTGATGCAAGGAACATGCTACTCCGAGGGACACAGTACATCTGCAAGGAGCCATGCTGGCCAGGAGCACCTCTGGGGTGGGCAGAGAGCACCTTAAACTCTGATCTTCAGCACAAGAGGCGTAGAGAGGAGCTTCTGATAAAGAGGCAGCATACGTCATAGGGATCCTGTCCTAGTACCATGCTTCCTGATGCTAATGATGAGGAAGGGGATGAGAGATGATATTTGCATAAAAACGTTTCTGTTTTCTCTCACCTGCTTTTCTTCTCCAATTCTCTTTTCTGGCTCCAAACCAATTTCTCTACACTGTAGTGATACCAATGCTTCCCCTTGTAGAGACCATCTAAAGATGCCCCGTGGCACTCTCGGGCCACCTGCACATATGTTGCTGCCTCCCTTGCTAGGGCTATGACAGAGCTCAGTCAACACACACTTTTTTTTTTACCATGGAGTAGTTCATGGGTTTCCAGTTGATTTGAATGGTGGCTCTTTCAGTTCACTCATGTTGGAAAGAAATCCCATTGAAACCCTCTTTTATAGTAAAATTCACTGTCCCCTGGGACTGATGACCTTGTGCTTCGTCTTAAAGGAGTCAAATGTGCAGAATCTCCAACACACCTGAGAGCCCAAGTAGTTTGCTAAAGCTACGTTGGGAGAGTAAGGCTGGCTTTTCCAAGGTCTGGTCAGGAGCCTGGGCCCCTCTTAAGCACAACTGAGATACATTAATTAGCAAAGTTCAAAGCCAAAGCAGAAAATGGACCTCCTCCTTGCTCATGTCTATGTAGCAAAGGCCATGGTAGACACAGTGAGGATGATGGAGCTGGAGCATCTCCACCCTTGTGCTACCCAAAGGGGTTAATGATTTCAGCAGGTCATCCACATCCACCAGTTCAAGTCCACTCTGTCTACCAAGCAGAAACGGAAATAATCAAGAGAAAAAAAACTGCATCTGTACTGAATATGCAGATTTTCCTTGCTGTTATTATTCCCTAAACAATACAGTATAACAACTATTTACATAGAATTTGCATTGTATTAGGTATTATAAGTAATCTAAAGATGATTTAAAATGTATAGGAGGATGTGAATAGGTTATATGCAAATGCAATGCCATTTTATTATAAAGGACTTGAGCATTCACAGATTTTGGTATAAGCAGGGGTCCTGGAACCAATTCTCCATGGATACTGAAGGATGACTGTATTATAATTCCCCTTCGGAGCATGCTGGCAATACCCACCCTCCCCTCAGCAAAACTGTTTTCTTTGAAGAAGGAAAAGTTCGGGAACAAAACAGAAAACAAAAAAAGAATCTTAACCATTTTCAGAGACTGGCACAACGTAAGGTTTAAGTACATGTCCTTTTAAACTGAGCGGCAAAGGTAATCCTGAGAGGAGGGGAAGGGGGAGCAGGGGAGAGGGGAGGAGGGCAGGAGAAAGGAGAGGAGAAGAGGAGAGATGTGCCCACATCACAGCAGGAAGGTCTGTTACCAAGTTATTATTACTAACTTTAGACCCGCTCTTTATCCTCTATGAGAATCTGAGATTCAGGGCCAGAACTCTGCAAACACTGCCTGCTAGTCTCCTGTAAGTGACACTGTAAAGTTTTGTCAAAGGGGGCACAAAAGAGCTGGGGGAGGGAGCCAGAACTTGTTCTTACTGTCTGCTAACTCCCTGTGGGCTTCCTGTCCTAGTACCATGGTGGTTCCTAAGACAGCCACCTTAGCTATACTTCTTCAGCACACGCCTCCCCACGCCCAGTGATGGTTCCTTCTCAGAGAAGCAACTGAGTTCCATTTTCAACCGTTCTACCCTGTGCTCTCCAGTCTCCCTCCGCTGAGGCTGCTGGACATAGCAGCCAGCTCTTCCTCTTCAGGGTCTGTGTCTCACCTTTTACTAACTCAGAGATGACTTCGCGGAGACTTTCACCTCCATGGGACCCCACTTTTACATTTTGAATTTTCATAATTATAACCTCCTCACTTTGTTCTCACAGCTCTGAAGGTGACAGGCCCCTCCCATCCTCATCATGTCTCAGAATCGCTTTTGTAGCCTTGCAAGGACCTACGCAGCATAGGTTTATATTAAATGCTTCATTCAATAGACAACTGGTTGTTTTCTAGTTCTGGGTTGGATCCTGACCAGTATAGAAGGTTGAGGAGCGCAGATTAAAATAATGTAAAGTAGTGTCACTTCGAAACCAAGAAGCAATCAAAAGAAGAGAGGAAAGGAGAACAAGACATAAAACCCAAAGGGAACGAACTTAACCCAGGAATACCACAAATAAGAATACACCAAATATTAATGGACAAAATGACCCGATAAACATAAAAGTTGGGCTGGGAAGATGGCCCAGGAGGTGAAGCACATATTCCATAAGCGTGATGGCCTGAGTTTGAACTGAAGACTCCATGTACAGCTGGACACTGGGGTGCACATCCGTGATCTCAGCGCTGCTGGACACAGTGGTGCACACCCGTCAGTTCAGCGCTGCTGGGCACAGTGGTGCACACCCGTGATCTCAGCGCTGCTGGACACAGTGGTGCACATCC
>LOJH01012238.1:39584-52527 GCA_001685095.1 Ellobius talpinus
ACACACACACACACACACACACACACACACACACACACACACACACCCTGAAAGCCTCCTCTCAAGAGTCCCAAAGCAAATGTTCTAAGCACAACACTTCAGAGCTGCTCCTTGCAGGCAGCCTGAGTTCCTCAGCCTCTGCTAAGCAAGGCCACTTGATCAACTCAGGGTCATTCCTGGGGGCTGGTGCAATACAAAACCTGAAATGGACTTCAGAGCTCAGCCAGGTCTACCTCCTTTTCCCACAGTTGAACTGAGAGCGATCCAACATGCTAAGGTCTCTCCCACATCCAATTCGAAAGACCAAAGCCTCTGATGAGCACAGGATGTTGGATCCACTGCCCAGCCTCTTCCATGCTTCTGAGGATGACATCCGGGAAACCCTTTGGACAGCAGACAGTGTGCCTTCAGCTGGGTGCAGCTTGACTCAAATCATTATTAGAGTAATTAGGTCCCAGGAAAATAAACACAACCCTCCAGCAGTATCGCATCTGAAATGCACGGGACGGGATCTCCAACTGTGAACAACTGGGTGGCTTAGAACCCCTTAGAGCAAGTGAGCGGATGGGACCAAAGGCCTCCCGGCAGATTCCCACACTGGAGCTGTGCCCACCCACTCTGGGTCCACCCTGTCCACTCAGAAGAGCTGCCTAATGTACACAATGCCAAGTGCTGCTGGGAAAGAGGAGAACTAATGGGCCCCAAACCCTATTATGTTTTTCTGTTCACATCGTGTAGATGCTGTTGGAATGAAGAAAATAAAAATTAATGCAAGAGCATTTTGTTGTTGTGCCTTTTATGCATTTCTGGACACTAAAAGAACAACTAAGATTATATGGAAGAGTCCATAAAGACTTTTAATAATAAAAAAGAGCATTTCTGTGATCAGAAAGGTGGAAAACTTTTGTTCTACCTTTTCCTCCCCAAGTTATTAATGTATTTCTAGTTTTTTATATTACTTAAAAACAATAAATCTAAGAGCTGGACAGTTGGTTCAGTAGTTAATAATGCTTGCTGCTTCTAAAGAGGAATCAAGTGGTTCTCAGTACTCACTCAGGAGGCTCACAACCAGCTGTAACTCCAGCTTCAGGAGATTCAACACCCTCCACAAATAGACGTTCGCATGTGTACACACAGATGCGCGCGCGTGCGTAAATAAAAATAAAAACAGAACTAAGTATTCTTAGAGAAAGAAAGCACTGAGCATAGCTGCCTAGGCTTCAAGTATTAAAACTCATAGGAGGCATTTTCATTCCCAGCAAGTGTTTATGAACCACTGACCAGTTCACGCAACACCACAAGGCACTTAGGGATGAAGGAAAGGCTGGTAGGACCACCCTCTCTCTTGACAAACTGACTACTGTTAGGCTGCTCCAATATACCTACCAAGTCTCTCTGGGACAGTTACAAAGACATACGACAGCCACAACTCCTCCCAAGGTCTTGTTTCCCATTAAAGTTGCTTCCTTCACTTTAAGCAGTCATGGAGGAGCAAGCCTTTGGAGCCAGAAGGGTTTTCCTGTGTAAAGTCCTTCTTGAGGGGCCTCAGCTTGAGACACCAACGATGTGGGATTCCCCTCTGTACGCTGTGAATATGTTTTATTACCACTGGGTAGTGTTTCCGTCTATGGCAGGGCAGAATAAAGCCAGGCTGGAAGGGAGAGAGTAGGCAGAGTCAGGGAGACACCATGTAGCTACCGAAGGAGAAGGACCCGGAACCTTTCTGGTAAGCCACAGCCTTGTGTGTGGCAATACACAGATTAATAGAAATGGGTTAATTCAAGATATAAGAGCTAGCTAGAAATATGCCTGAGACATTGACCGAGGAGCGTTGTAATTAATGAATTTCTGTGTGATTATTTGGGTCTGGGAGGCCGGGAAAGGTAAAAGCAGTCCCCATTTGCATACCTCCTCTATACAACTGGGCATTAAGTTACCTCTGAAAGCTAGTTTCAGCTATGGGCCCTACTCTTGTTTCTTGGGCCTCTTAAATCCCATACACCAAGAGCCTCACGCATGCTTCCTTTGTTGTCCCGGAGCCAGTAGGAAGCTTGGGCAAGAACTGCTTACTGGGTGACGGACATCTCAACAGTATAGTATCAGGGCCATAGTGCAAAGACGAGCTGGTACCTAGAAAGCAGCTCCTGGCCATTTAAAACTGGCAGCCTCCTTCTTCGAAAACAGTATCATGGTAACAGGAAGTTCTCCTAAGCTGTCCATTATCAACTAAGCCAGGTCTCCATAGAAGAGAGCAGACAGCATGGGGAGATAACTCTGCCAGGAGAGTACTCTCCAGGGAAGCATGAGGAGCTGGGCATGGTCTACAGCATCCCAACAAAAAGCCACACACACTGGCACTCATTTTTAACCCTAGCACTAGAGAGACTGAGACAGGAGGATTCTGGGGCTCCCTGTCCAGCCATACTAGCCAAGTCAGGGACTCCTAGGTCCCAGTGAGAGTCACAGTCTTTTAAAAAGTGAGTGGACAGTTCCTGAGACGCAACACCCAAGGCTGACACCTGGACTATTTGTGCATACACACACACACATGCACATCCACATCCAGTCACACACACACACACACACACACACACACACACACACACACACAGAATAAGTGCTTATGACCCATTGTTTAGGGACTTACCAGCAACGTCCATGGGAACCTGATGTTCAGGTGTCACAGGAGTCTGTGCGCTGGGTTTAAACCCACACTTTGCCTACTTATGCTGGCATTCAAATTCTTTCATGGTTTGGCAGCCTTAGGCAAATGACTTAATATCCCTGAACCGCTGCCTGTCCTCTCCTCCGCACCGACAGACACACTGCTGCTGACGCAGCGTGCAAGATGTCAATGAAGCCTGCGTGAGCGACCGAAGGTGAGGAGACACCTGACCCACGGCAGGCACTCAGTGGTCTTTATTACGTTTCCAGAGCAAGGTTCCACCATTTTCCTTCAGGATGGGAAAAGGAAGCCAGCCACAGACAGGACACAACAGCTGGTCTGAGGAATGAAGGAGCCATGTCAGGGAGAGAGCCACCAGCCCTCAGAGTCAGAAGCACTTTATGGATACAGCAATTTGTATCTTTGTCAAATGTTCCCTAACATTTTACAAAAATTCCCCAAATGTCAAAATTAGTGTGAGTAATCTGTACAGTGATGTGATCTCGTTATCCTCCGACTGACTCACAGCATATTTTGGGTGTCCTAGACATTAATCCAAGCAAATGTTAGTAAATAAGGACAATTGCAGCTCCCCTCACCAGCTCCCCGTGCCGTTCCAGCCTCCACTTAAAAAAAAGCAATATAGATCTGGAGACCATGAAGCTGTGTGTCCAACATAACATAGACACCCCACCTCTCTATCCCCCGCACACACACAAGTCCTGAGTCCTGGCCTGAGGCAGGCAAGGGAAGGAGACAGGAGAGCAGGAACTGGGCTCCACATCCCAGTTATTGATGCTCTAAATTAGCCACTAGAACACGCTGTGGCAACACCCATGATTTGTGCCCATTTTATAGATGAGAAGGCTGAGGCTCAGACTAGTGAAGCAGTGTCTATAAGGCCACAGAACTAGTGTATCAGTTGCCTTTTTCTTGTTTTAGCAAAAATACTATGACTGAGGCAACTTATAGAGGAGTTTGTTTCAGCTTACATTTCCAGGGGGTGAGTGTCCAGAAGGGCCAGGACAAAAGCCTGGCAAGTATAAGAAGCTGAGAGCTCACATCTTGTGAAGAGGAAATTAAGTGGGGGGGGAATAGAATGAGGCCTTAAGCTCTTAAAGCCTGTCCCCAGGGACATACTTCCTCCAGCAAGGTCACACCTCCGAAACACCATCTGGGCACCAAGGGTTCAAACACATCAACCTATGTGACTCACTCTCCCTCAGAACACCACAGTTAGCAAAGAGCAGAACTAAGAAAGGGCCCCCGAGCCTGCTCCAGGACCTGTGTTTGTGACTAGCGAACACTACCTCCTGTCTCGGGATGCACGGGTCACGTTATCCCCATTTTACAGATGAGGACACGAAGGCTGAGAAAGATGTGACCTAGACCTAGAACTTGGCAAGATACGGCATGATGTGTCAGAGCAGGCGGCTGAGCTGGAGTTCACAGCGAGTTCTGTTTGTCTGCAGAACACAGAAGCAGACAGACTACAGGGAAGTCTGCCCTTCTGTTGTGCCTGGTTTTGTCGACTCCCCATGGAAAATGACAAGAGTTCTGCAGTGGGGCGTGTGCTGGACCCATGGCAAGGCGCCACTTCAGCCCACTCAAGTCACCCAGCCCTCACGCAAGACTCCACGGAGATGACGCAAGGCCTGAGGGCTGGCTTGAGAAGCCCAGCTCTGCTTTGCTTATGATTTGTGTTTCCTTGACATGGAAAAACTAAAACAAACTCAAGTTGCTAAAGTCAATGTATAGCAAATGGTATTGTGTATATCGTTTATCTCCGCATCTGCTGTCTTTGTGATGTGTGTCCAAGCATCACCCCCCATTATTAAATTTTTTTAAAACCATTACAAAAAGAGGCGTGAGACCATGGCGGGGGGAAGCTGGGAAGAAGGAAGCAAGCACCACTTGCATAGGTGATGCCCGCACATCCGGATTCTGGCGAGATTTCCACTAACTTCATGCCTCTTTGTCTCTCTGGGGTCTAGCTGAGAGGAAGACGCTGGGGACTACAGAGGATTTTTATTTTGAAACTCTGACTAGATAGCTGCTTGGAAAATAATTGTGTTTAGTGACTGGAAAACATTAGAGGTCAGGTTGAATTAACTCAATTCTTGTACAACAAATAGGTGTTGAAAAGTCTCAGTTTTTGACGTCTCCTTTGAGACAGGGCTCTACCACAGCGGAGGGACCAGAAAAGGTGGCATCACATTGGCCTAGAACCCTTTTCTCGTTCATCTTGGTGTTCATGATGTGAAGGTCATAGAATCCTGCAGCTCTGGACTCCTCCTTCCTGCCTCCTCCCATGATCCCTCTATCCTGCCATGTGTCACCTCAGGCACCAGCAAACTAAGGTGATTTCTCTGTCCCCATGGCTCTCACCTCCTCCGTGCCACCATTGTCTCTTCCCTTATTCCTGTCACACTCCTAGTTTCCTGCTGTGACCTCCATCCACATGACAGCCAACGCAAAATCTGGCTACATCGGCAGAAGCCCGCTGCCCTTGGAGTTAACCAACCTCCTCAGCTTGCTTTAGAAGGCTATCTGTGACCTGACTTCATCTCCCCTAGAGTCCCATATCCTTGCTCCCACTGCAGGGTGGCACGCACACTTTTGTTTGAGAGCCTTCAAGCCATGTATCCTTCTTCTTTTAAGTTAGCTGTCACCTTCCCTTCAAGGCCTTCTCTTTCTGCAGTTCAGCCTGGTACTGATGGCCAGTATAGTCAAGAAGTGCCCAAATCTCTTCCTTCATGCTTCCTATGCTCTCTGGCACATTTCACTGCTGTTTTCACTGCTCAACTTTCAGCCCAGAATCACTTAGAGAGTCTTTGTCTGGCCATTTACCAAAGTGGCACTACTGAGTAAGTTCAGTAGGTTCCATTGAAAATGTCGCCGTATGGTTATCTTGTTCCTTTAATTCAGGTGCTATCTTTGTCAGTGTCCCATTGCTGGGAAAAGACATCATGACCACAAAAACTCTTACAAAGGAAAACATTTGACTGAGCCTGGCTTACAGTTCAGCAGTGTAGTCCGTTATTGTCATGGCTGGAATCATGGCAGTACAGAGGCAGACATAGTGCTGGAGAAAGAGCTGAGAGTTCTACATCTTGATCAGCAGCCAGTAGGAGGAGAGAGTGACACTGGGAGTGGCTTGCAGTTCTGAAACCTCAAAGCCCACTCCCAGTGACACATTTCCTCCAACAAGGCCATACCTTTGAAATAATTATACTTTCTATGAGCCTATAGAAGCCATTTTCATTCAAACCATCACATTACAGTCCCTGCCACTCCATAGGCTTATAGCCATAGCATAATGCAAAATGCATTTAGTACAACTTCAAAATTCCCCATAGTCTATCACAGTCTCAACAATGTTTACAATTTCATAGTCCACAGTTTCTGATACTCATGACAGTCTAACTATAATCCCTTGTAAAAGCAAAATAAACACAGATCATATAAATTCAACATACAATGGCACAGGATATACATGACCACCCAAAGGAGGTGATACTGGTGAGGAATGTACTGGACCTTGGTAAGGAGGACCATAGCAAGACCAATACATAGTTAGGCATGCTCCAAACCCATATCTAATGCCAAAGCACTCTTCAGATCTCCAACTCCTTTCAGCTTTGTTGACTAACTTACTTCTTTCTCTTGGGCTGGTTATACTCCCTGTTAGTAGCATTCCTTGGCAGATATTCCATGACTTGGCATTACCAACATCTTGGGGTCTCCAGAGCAATTTAGGCATTACCTTCACAGCTTCATGCCATGCCCTTTGTAGGCCTCCATGAAGGAACACCCTTGGCCTCAGTGGTTTTGAAGGGTGAGTCCATAACTCCTTTCCTGTATCCTTGACTCTAAAACTAGAACCATGTGACCAGAACTGCCAAGTTCTGCTTCTTGCTGGGGGCTGGAACGTGACCTTCTTGTTAAAATATGTTTTCATCAACATTTTGGCTTCACTGCCTGCCTCAAACTCAAAGATCTGCCTACCTCTGCCTCCTGAGCCCTGAGATTAAACCATGCACCACCACACACAGCCCTAAGTTATTCTTCAATTTCTTTTCACAAGTTGGAAGTTTAACTGGGTGGGATCTTGCCCTAAGGTCACCACTCACTTTATCCCATTTATCATCAAGTTTTTTCCGTAAACTTTTTATCTCCTTGAGCACTGGACTTGACTCTATTACACTCCTTTTCCCCTCAAACTGTACATTTTGCATTTTTTCTTGCTCAGCTTGCTCCTTTTCATTCTAGATCTGCATAAGTGTGGCCTCTAATCACCAAGTAACACAGTCAATACTAGGCTGTCTGAAAATCTCCTCTACCAAAGCTGTTAATCCATAACTCTTCAATTTATCTTCAGGCAGATTTTTTTGGAAAAGAGCAGAAAGCAGTCAAATTCTTCATCAAAATATCACAACAATGGTCTCTAGGCCACATACTTATATTTTTCTCCCTGGAAACCTCTTAAGCTGAGCCCCCACAGTTCAACCACCCCCAACACCACTGCCTTCCATGCTCCTACTAGTATGGTCCATTAAACCCCACTTAAAGCATTCAACTGCTTTCCTAATGCAAAGTCCACTCTTCTCCAAACAAAAGCATGTTCAGATCTATCACAGCAATACCCCAGTCCCTGGTACCAACTTCTGTCTTAGTTAAGATTTCTATTGCTGTGAAGAGATACCATGACCACAACAACTCTTATAAAGGAAAACATTTAATTGGGGCTGGCTTATAGGTTCAAAAGTTTAGTCCATTATCATCATGGCAGGTATGAGGCATAGCAGCACACAGGTGGTCATGGTGCTGGAGAAGGAGCTGAGAGTTCTACATTGAATCAGCAGGCAGCAGGAAAAGAAAAAGTAAGCCACTGGGCCTGACTTGAGCTTCTGAAACCTCAAAGCCTGCTCCCAGTGATACACTTCCTCCAACAAAGTCACACCTACTCCAACAAGGCCACACATCTTAATCCTTTCAAATAACGACACTCCCCATGAGCCCATGGGAATCATTTTCATTCAAGTCACCACAGGTGGGAGACTACAGCATCTTGTAGGGCTTTGAATGGGAAATGACCCTCAAAAGCTCCTATGTTTGGACATCTGACCCTCAGCTGGGGGAGGGAGGCTATTTTAGATTATACAGCCTTTAGGAAACAGGGCTTAGCTAAAGGAAGAGGGTCATTGAAGGCTAATATTCTACTATCCTAGCCCCATTTCTTTTTGCTTACTGTTCTACTAAGACCTTTGTGATTCAATGAAGGCCCAGAGAAATCAAGATACTTAGCCAAGCTTTCACCAGCAGCCATGAGCAAACCAGGACATAGCTCCACCCTATTTGGTTGCTACCCTGCTTCATGCTCACCTAACAGTACACATAAAAGCCTGGAACAGTCTACCTGTTTGGCTTTTAAATCCTCTGGAAACACCTGCCCTAAGTGGCGTGATTCTTCTTTTCGGTGCGCCGTTGTTGCTATTACTCCATAACAAATCACTCCCGGGACTCAGGGGTGCCCTGAAAACATCATCGTTGTACAACACCTAACAGCTCTGGTGAGTCTAGACCCTAGCAACACTTCCACTAGGTCAGAGGTTGCTCTGACAGGTGACAGTGGGTAGACTTGCCAGGCACGGCTGGATCTTCATGTAATGCTCTATCCTTCTCTCAAAGACTAATTTGGACCTTGTCACACTATGCCTCATGTTGGTCAGATTGCATGTTAAGGTTCAAGAGTTCAAGAGCAAGTCACTTGAAGGTTGGAAGCTGCAACACCTTCCATGATCTAGCTTCAGAGGTCACACAGCTACGCTTCTGCAGTTTATTCGTAATGAATGAAGCCTGAGCCCATGCAGGTTGAAACACATACATGCACAAATTAGACTCCCTCTATTGATAGGGAATAACATGGTTCTAGTTGGGCATGTTCGTGCAAGGTGCTGCCACATCCACCTTTGGAAAATAGATCCTACCCCAACACAGAATGGAGGGGAACTGGAAATGACTGGAACTGTCACTCCAGTACAAAAAAAAAAAAACGCGTCAAAAATTTCTGTCTAAGGCCGGAGACCACCCAAAACATAAACTTGGCATTCAGGGAGCTGCTGAGCCACTGGGTTTGTGCTCCCATAAAAATGACCCAAATATTTGTCCATGTTTATTGCCAGTTTGAGAGCCTCTGCCCCTGTGTGAGGCCACGTACGCATCCATTACGACTGTAACTATGGGTATAGATGATTATATAAAAATATGCAAAACGAGATTCCCGGGTCAGGCCTTTATGGGCTTTGATTCAACGTGGGTTGCATTTTTACAGGCCAGTTGTAAACCCCTAGAAACAGGTTTATAACAGGAGTCCTGCCACAGTGTTATCTATGGCGACAAGGACAGAGGCTGGGTAATAGGCCTGCTCCTCTGTGGCTAATGCTGGCTTGAAGTATCTTTAAATCTCAGCCTTCCTTGCAGCAGGTACTTCAGTGAAATGTAACTACCACAATGCATCCTTTCCCTGCGATTCGCCTCGAGCATGGAACAGAACCACTGCAGCTCTGCCCGGCAGTGGTGCAGAGGAAGCTGTCTTTAATGGTACGAGGGATGGGGCGTGTGGGCAAGAACTGGGCATCTTATTCTAAGTCAGGATCAAACAGTCCTGCCAGCTTCATTGAACCTCAAAGAGGGGACCCCAGGGAATTGGTGGCCCCTCTTGTTTCTAAAGTCAGAAGCTCAGTGGGGGTGACATGACTTGCTCTGGGTCACACAGCTGGCTTAAGGACCATCAGATTACAAAACTCTTGAGGTGTTCACCCCATTATAGCTAAACCTTAATAAGATTCTCTCTCTCTCTCTCATACACACACACACACACACTCAAGAGTGGACAAGACTAAAATGGACTCCTCTACAATCTGGTAGCAGTATGCTTTACAGATAATAGTATCCGCAACCCACTTTTTAACTGTCTGGGAGACCAACTTGTTTAAACAGGAGAGGAAGCCCATGGCACAAAGGGATCTTCATGTTCCTCTGGTAGATTAGGAGAGGCTCCCAGTTAAAGAGTGTTCATTACTATTGTAAATTCTTGCCCCAGGGCTTGTACCCTTGCAGTAGATTACATGAGGTCTGTGTTCATGGACAGCGTTTGGCGTCTGATTGAAGGTCCAGTGCAGCTAATTAATTTCATTAGGAAGTGAAGTCATCTTCTAGCAGGAATTAATATTTGGAGCTTCGTGTTGCTAATTCATTTCCAGATTTAATTAGCTCAGAGAAGAAATGTTGCTTGGGCAAGAGGACTTTTTAATTATCAGCTTGGATAAATTTGAAAATGTTGATGCCTAGGGGTTGAGTTAATTAAAACCTGCATTATTTTAACTTTAATTAGCTCCCATCTTTGTTTTGCTCCACCATATGGCCATGTCCTGTAGTCAAATTTAGTTAATTAAGCTAATTAAGCTAATCATTTTAATTACTCAAGACAATATGATTGGATAGAGGATGACTACAACTTTACAGCCAAGCACTTCTTTTTCATTAAGTTGAAGGGACAGAGCTATTTCTGATTGCGGCTGGCAAGCAGTGCTTCGGAGTTCAGGGATGTGACAGCCTCAGAGATATTAAGGCTGAAGTCTAATTGCATTCCTTGATAAAAACAAAATGTCACTAACACAACTCTTTAAAAGCGGAGAATAATTTAGTGCTACATCTATTAGTATTCTGGACTGGCTGACTTGGTCAGGGTGTGCTGGCTTGCTCTTTTTACCTAATAAGATAATGAAGCAGACTTACTGAGCTGTAGAATTTACTAATGGAGAGTTAGGTATTAGACGGTAAAATCTTCATCTTCTTAGATCTGGGTGCCCAGTAGTACCTGCTAGACGTATGGGCCTGTCATCGATTGTGGCACGAACCTGTATTTTTAGGGGTTCATAACTCTGTTGGAAAACATTTGCTCCAGGCTTAGAGTTGGTCTGAGAGGGCCCGTGTTAGGGATGCTTATTTATAGATTGTGGAATTTTTAGGGGGAGGAAGGAACAGTTGGGTTGGTTTTATGCCACTGCTCTGAAGATGGAGTTCGCAGCATTTGTACTGTGACTTCTCGCGGCTCTATCTCTACTCAACACTGAAAACCCAGCTCAAGAAAAGAAAGCTCTTTCATTTTCTTTCTTTGTGTGTGCGTGCGTGTGTCCCTGTCTGTGTGTACGCCGACACACAGCTACACAGCTAGAAGCATAAGAAAGTCAGAGGCCAGCATCAAGTGTCTTCCTCTGTCACTTCTCCGCCTTATAGTTTTGAGGCAGTGTCTCTCACTAAGCTTGGAACTGACTGATTCTGCTAAACAGGCTAGCCACTGAGCCCCCCGGGAACCTCCCCTGTCTCTGCCCAGCATTGGGATTACAGAGATGAATTGCAGACTCAGCTTCTTCCATGGGTGCTGAGGGCAGAACTCAGATCCTCCAACACTGCCCTGAGCAGGAAACCAGGTGAGCTGACTCCCAGCCCCAGGAATACTCTTTGATTTCTTTTGACCTTAGCAACCCTTTTCATGGGGACTGATGACTAAGGTGACCTTTTCCAGATAGTTCCAAGATGGGGCCTGATGACCATGGTGGCCATCCAAGACAAAGAAAATAAGAAAAACAAAATCCTCTGCTTGACAGAAAACAAAAGAGGTTTTCTCAGAAACTTTCTTCAACCTTGCCTGGCACAGAAAGTGATTCTTTGCACAGTTCGGGAGGAAAGATTTAAAAGAACCCCTAGAGCAGTATTTGGAGAAAATAGTATGAATTGTAAAAGTAGTCCAAATATATGTTTGGGGAGGCTCTGGCCGCCTCTAGTATGTGCTTTTTAGAAAGCTGGGTTTTGACCTGTAACACGGGGCATGTTTCCTATGATGAGGGTATAGCTCCCAGGACAGAAAGATGCTCACGTTATTAAAAATGAAGGATGGTCCATCAGGGGTCACTGAGGTAAAACTCATTTTAAGGAACTCGCTGTAATCCAGAGAAGATGAAGACGGCTAAAGGCAGATTATGAGTCCCCCTTCGTATGGACCAGGAAATTGCAGCTCAACCAGCCTGGAATAAGCTAGCCGAAGTTCAGAATACAACAGACCCAGAATTCTGCAGGTACCACATCATTCCTTCATTTCCTCATTCGTTTGTTCCATCATTCAACAAAAAAATTCTTCAGCCCCAGGCAGTCACCTAAACAGCGGAGATGGAGAAACGAATGGGACAAGATCTGACTTCCAGGAATGCATGGTTTATGTGGACAGTGGAGAGTTTCTAGAGAGGAGCCTGGAATGCACTTGGGAAATCCAGGAAGTCTCCTTATGGAGGCAGCATTGTGTGCCGATACAGAGGATAAAATCAAATCTGTGACCATGTATCCATGAGTACTAACCTAGAGTTTAGGTTTCTCTCTTTCTCCATCTCTCTCCTTTCCATGCGTGTCACTCACGTATGTTTATTTGGAGGACGGAGAACAAACTCAGGGGTTGGTCCACAACTACCTCAGCTGCAACAGGCTCTCTCTCTGTTCACTGCCGCAAACGCCAGGCTAGGTGACTCCCAGCTCTAGCAATTCCCCTGTCTCTGCCTCTCATTTCCCAGCAGAGGCTTTTATATCACACGGAGATTACAGTTACACACTACTGTCTACGGCTTTTATATCGCTTCTGGGGACCCAAACTCAGTTTGTCAGGTTTGTCCAGCAAGCATTTTGCCTGCTGAGCCATCTCCCTGGCCCCTGGAATATATTTTTTCCCCTATAGTCTTACTCTTGAGGTAGAGGAAGACTTGAAGACACAGTTTATAAACACCCACAATCTTTAACTTGTTTCCCTGCAAAGACCATGGAAAAAGTCAAAAAGGGATTGTACTCATTCAAAGCTTCCTAGAGTGAAGTGGGTCAAATGAAATTAAAATACACTGCAGCCAAAGGTTTGTCTCACAGCAAATGAAGGAAAAAATAGCTACAGATCTAGTGGAGCTCTTTTGATAAATGAGAGTGACTCACAACTGGGGATATTTTTAGAAAATGTAAAGAAAAATTATGCTAACCAGTCCAGAGCTTGGCTCACCTTATTTTAACAGTGCTAATGAGGTTTGCTAAATCTCTCAATTGTGATGTAAAAAGAAGGAAGAGGAAGGGAAAGGAGGAGGAAGAAGCAGGAGGAAGAAAAAGAGGAGGAGGAGGAGGAGGAGGAAGAGAAAGAAGAAGGAGAAGGAGAAGGAGAAGGAGAAGGAGAAGGAGAAGGAGAAG
>LOJH01012239.1:13089-24214 GCA_001685095.1 Ellobius talpinus
TTCCTTCCTTCCTTCCTTCCTTCCTTCCTTCTTTCCTTCCTTCCTGTTGTGGTAGTATGCCACTTACTCCTCTTCATGCTGTGTTTTACTTTCAAATACTTTGAATTTCAGATAGTGAAAGGGATATTTTCTTATTGCAAAAACTCAGAAAAATTTAAAATATATTTTATAAAAAGGAAGAAATCCAATATAATGTCCTTGAAGTTTTGGCATGTATGTGTTCCATAATTGTTGTTTTTCCCGTTATTATATGTTAATCTAGATCTTGAGTTTTATTGGAATCATTTTATGCTTATCACAGAGCATCAGCAATAGTATCACTGCTACTAGTAATTATTAATGGTATTTCATTTTATGTGTGTTATTATTCCATTGCTAGTGCAGGAAATGATTCAGGCCTCTCCTTGAAAACCGTTTCCCATGTTCAGTTGGTTCTCTGTTAAGGATGCTTAGTGACTCAGAGTTTCCAAAATTTGTTAACTAATTTCAGTTTTCAAAACAGAGGTTAGTAAAATGTCTTAGTCCACTTTTCTGTTTCTATAACAAAATGCCTGGGACTTAGTAGTTTACAAACAAGCATGTTTGCCTCAGACTTCAGGAGGCTGGGAAGTCTGAGAATGTGATGCTGCTATGTTATTGTATCATGATATGACAGATGGGTTCATATCATGGCAGAGCAACTATGCTAGCTCAGGCTCTGTTCCTTCTTTTATGAAGCTACTAATGCCTTCTTGGTAGCCTATCCTCATGAGATTATCTAACCCTAATTCCCTATTCATATACCAGTAGCTTGAATTTGGAGATTTAAGTTTTCAACCCATGAATTTGCAAACAATAGAATGGACTGCAAAGAGAAAAGACCGTACAAAGTCAGCTCGAGGCTGGGAATCATTGATAGAGTTCTTGCCTAGCATATGTAAGGAACTAGCGTTGATCACTAGCTCCACAGACACATAAAGTTCAGTTCAAATCTCATGCCCTTCAAGGAAGTTTTTTTCTAAGCCTCTCTTCTATCCATCCTATCTTCTGTCCTAGATGAAGAATGCACAGAAGCATAGGCTTTGAGGCTGGATGGCTGGGTTCACATTTGAGCTTTTGGAAAATTGAGTGAATTCCTTAATAATTTGGAGCCTGCATATTCTCATCTTTTAGGTCAGGTGATATAATCCATGCCAAAAGTATCTGTGACATAGGACCTGGCCTATAGCTAGTGTTCAGCAAATGGTAGAAGTTGTTATTACTATTACTTCATTCATTTGGTCTTGCTAGCTTGTGCTTTTGAGAGCTCATCTCATGCTTGGACAGCCTAACTGCAGTATAGAGTCAGAAAAATTCAGATGCCAGTGTGCCTTTCATAGGATTTCCCACAAGGTTATCCCTTGCCAATATTGACTGGCCTGAATTACTGACACTGATAGATCCTTTGTGTTGAATTTGGTCTTCAATAAAAATACAAAAGCAAAGCAGGAAAGCTCAACAGCCTAAGCTGTATATAAAATAAAGTTCATTTGGATAGGGGCAAGATCATGGATCCAGAATAGGAGATTCCTGATTAGCATAACCTGGCATTCATTCATTCATTCATTCATTCATTCATTCATATATTATTATTCATATTCCCCCAGCCCCTCACTGTATGCGTATGTTTGATATAGGGTCTCTCTATGTAGCCCAGGATGGCTTTGAACTCCTAACAATTCTCCTGCCTCAGCCTCCAAAATGCACCACCATACATAGCTTTCTGAGATTCCTAGATGATACTGATAATGATCAGAAATAGTCAAAAGGACTAAAGGCCATTACTAATCTGAAAGATCCAACTATAGTAGAACAAATAAAATCTCATTTTCCCTTGTTTATTTGGGACTCTTGAGAACCGAATTATTTCCAGTAAGTCAATTTTCTTGTGGAAGTTTATTCATGTAACCACCATGACATTTTTCATTTTAATGACTTTGATGTAGTTTTTCCTAATGTAGGCTGCACAATTTATAGCTTTCATATAGTTGATATTTTGAAAATAGTACAGACGGTGTTTCAGACTTTGCATTTAATATGTTGTTGTTTGGATTTTTAGCACTGCCAAATAATCTCAGTGCTCTTTGTCTTCTAAACACTCAGACAGCTGGACTCATAATGACTTAAGTTTTCTTCTCATCGCCAGGGTGTATCATTTTTTACTTTTGGCAACAGAAATGTGAACAACTGCTTTTCCTGTCCACAAAATATCCTTCTAGTTTATTGACTTACAAATCCCTTGCCCTGGCAAAACAGAAACCTAAGTCAGTTACTATTTTTTAAGGAAGATGAAGACATTAAACCAAGTCATGCACTTAGTGACAGGTGTTCTAACCTTCCAAGGACTTAACAACTGACTTCTTCATTGCAGAGTATTCTCAAGGTGGATGACATTGTATTTTATTTTTATACTGTGATGCTTATTATTTTCCATCCTAGCTTTGGTGTCTTCTTGCTGCTCTTAATTTAGATATATGAATTCAGTTAAAGCAAACAATTGCTGGGTCTGGTAGTGTGCTAGACCTGGTAGGTCTGTAATCCTACCTAATTGGGAGCTGAGGCAGGAGAATCTCAAGTTCAAGGTCTGCCTGGACTATATACTTAATTCAAGGCTATGCTAGGTAAATTAATGAGTCCCCCATCTTGAAATAAGAATAATGATAACAGTAACAAGAGAATTAGCATTATAGCACAATGGTAAAGAGTTTGTCTCCCATGTAAGAGACCTGGATTCAATCCTTAGTGCTGGAAAAGGAAGGAAAGATATTAAAATAACTAACAATAATCTTTGTTCCCTGAGACACAATGACAGTTTTATAAAATAGAATTTGAACTTGCTTAATAGAGAGAAAATATTCTTCTATGCCATTTTGTGAGTGTTGTTCTACTTTGTTTTGCAGAAAAATCCTGATAAACATAACTAGGCGGAAGCTCATAGAACAAGAGCTCATAACCATTGCACGTCACTACCAAGTGCCTGAAATCATGGATCCCGACATAACTTTCTTAATTGCACAAGCCCATGAAAAGTTCAAGAAAAATATGTATGAGAATTTCGATGTATTCATTTATAGCTGTGTGTATGAAGACAGACAAAAGTAAGCTTAATTTTATTGATTCTAATAAATCATTTAAGTTTATGTGAACTTAAGTAGTAAAGGAATTTATTTTCTGCAAATGAGAAAAAGAAAATTGACATGTTTCATCATACTGAACATTTTTAGCAAAACTTTCTTAAATCATAGGAGATGGGGAGGGATAGAGAAGATCTCTATCTTAAAAAGAATAGGCTGCCCTCTTGAATTTTCATTTATTTCTAGGTGCTTTGACTAAAATAGAGTAAATGAAGATGGTACAGAGTTTAATAATGAGGTGTCATCTTTATTTTATTTTGGTACTAACTAGGCTTATAAACTGTGGCTTTTGTAATACATAGGGCAAAAGACCTTGTAACTAAAATTTCTACAGATCTAGTAGGGGAGCTATTTCATCTTAAAGCTAATGTAAGTCTGTATGATCTACTTCTAAAACAAAGCTCATATGTATTCAGTTTCATTAGGTCATTTTAAAAACCTTTTCCTTTTAAAAAGAATTTTTATTTTAATTTATATGTATGTGTATGTAGTTTTTCTGTGTGCATATGCATATCACTACAGTGTCTGTGGAGATCAGAGGAGGGTGCTGAATCCCTTGGAGCTGGAGTTCCAAGTGACTGTGAATCACTGGCATGGGTATTGGGAATCTCTGGAAGAGGAGCAAGCACTTCTAATCACTGAGCCATCTCTCCAGCTCCAGATCATTTTTTATACACAGCTTGATATAGTGATCTTTATGTGTTTTGATTGTACATCTCAACATCTTTAATGCAAAGAAAGACCCCACCTTCCCTTTTGGGTTCTAATGTTGTGTGTACATGAAAAATTACTGTTCGGCTGAGAACACAGAAGAAATTTTTTCTGTATAAAGTAACCTCTGGGCCTCCTGTAAAGAACATGACTTGATTTTGAGAAAATCAAAGCAAAGGCCCTAGTTGGGTTTGGGTCCAAGGAAAAGTCCATAAAATACCCTGAAGTCATATTATACTTGTGTTGGAGACTCTAAATGCCTGTCAAATTAGGGGATGTTTTCAAATATCAAAACCATTTTGACCAGTGGTCAAGAATGCAGATCAATTGCTTAGAGCAACACTCATGGTTACAGATTTAATATGCTGTACTATCACCAAGCAGGAATTGGAATCTGAATCTTGAAAAGCGTTTCTAGGGACAGTCTGGTCACTGCCGAAGTAGAAAATATTGGTGAAATGCAATATGATGACTGTTTTTCTTTACTTTCAATTCCAATGCCAGTTTTTCATACTTCCATTTTAGGATAGATCTCCTTTGTATTTTTCTTTCTATAGCATGCAACTGTTGTTAACAGGACAAATAACACAAAAATCCCATTTACTTTCTTTAAATACAGAAAAGGTGTCTTAGCCACCAAAGACATCAAAAGGATGTGCAAATCCTCCAGGTTACCTTTGAGTGATGACCTTCTAGATAGCTTACTGTCCAGGTAAGTGGGAAGTCACCCTTTGAGGGAGACTGCTCTTCATGGTTTTATCTGGGGGACTAGCTTTATTTTGACTATTTATTTAAAACACGCTAGAATTATTTATTGAAGTTATTTTTACATATATTATACCAAGCAAAAGTATTGCCTTTGTAAAATTCTTATTGGATCCATTTCTCTACTAAATAATTTTTACCGAAGAGTCTTTTGCGCTGAGAAGTACATGGTTGAACATATGAAACAAGTAAAATATACTCGTAAATTTCTGACAGATGTTCTGATGGCTGAAAATCTTTAGGATAGACCTGCATATTTAAATCAAAGAAACTCAACAGCAGGAGAAATGAGAATCAGAGGACAAGCCCTGTTTTTCTTCTGGTTGCTTTGTGTAGGGTCATTTAATCATGGTTCTAATTACTGTAATCAAAAGTATACATGATATACCAAAAAGGTCTGCACTAATCCTTCTAGACCTACTATCAGATAATAGGCCCAGAAAGTCCTTCCAGCTCCATCCTGTGCCAAACAGTCCCTGTGCTCTACTTATCAAGGAGCTTATTTAACAAGCATACAGTTGCGGGTTTATTAAATCTGTTCTCTAAGTATCATCTTTCTTTAAAATTCACCTTTTGTCTGGCTGTCACCAGTGTGGGCAAACCTCCTGAGGGTACGGATGACTCCTAGGAAGTACCTTTGACTTATGGCATGAGCTTTGGCTTGCACAAGGAAGGCCTGTGTTCCCCAGTGACTGTCACTGAAGCAGTGGATGCATATTTGTTTCATCTGGGTTTCCTTTCTTGTTCACTTTGGGGTACTATCTTTGAGTATCTTTGGTTTACCCTTGACTGTTCTGATTACATCATTGATAACCCACTTCCTTGTAAGTATTATGAAAGGAAAACTTTGTCATAATTTTCATTTATTTAATTAATTCAATTCTTTTAATTCTTATAATACCTACTATGAATTATTTTTCTTTTGGACATTAATGTACATATGCACATGGGTTCCTGAGACAAAGTGAAACTTACAACTTTATTGGTTATGATATTTCCATAAAATTTAGGTCAGGCTTTTCACAACAGTAGTGCCTGGTGGCTAAAGATAAGCAATATGAAGACCTAGGGTTATAAGCACTTGTTTGTCTCCTCCTATAGAGCCAGGCGAAAAACAGCGATGATGGCACCATGAAAGGCACCATCTATACTGTCACCCATATTTTGGTCATTTATGCTTTCTATGCCTTAGTCTGAGTTCCCCTTGCCCTCTGACTTACACATTTTGATAATTCTGATATTTTTCATTTGTGCCAGGTATAATAATTGTTCCATGTACACTGTTCCATGTACTTTTTGAGAACAATTAAAGTGGAAAGAGCTACTACCTCTCCTATTTGTACATGAGATATTAAGGTTTAGAGAAAGATGGTATTTTGCTCAAGGTCGCAATATTCTAGAAGAAGATCTGTAACCTTACCATTGAACCTTCCAGTTTTCACACCTCTTTTCTAATAGTTTTGAATTATTGTCTACTAATCAGCATACTAGGATGCCTCGACAATTCTGCACCATCCTTGCACTGCCTGCCCCTACACGTTCAAGCTGCCCAATCTTGCCAGTTTGGGCACTCCACATTGTCTCTAACCATCTTTGAACTCACTTAAAGCTGTGCAATCTTAAGCTCGACTTTCCCTTTCCTCTAAAAATGGATAACCAATTTACTTCCTAGTATTTACATCCTCTGAGTTCTGAGGAGTCCCTGAGATAACATACGGACAGTACATGGCCAAACAACTGGTACTATATCTTGGCTGAGAACTAGAAGCAAGGCTGAACCAGAGGTCACAGTTCATATCGTGAACCTCAAAACCAAACTGGAAGGTGCCTGTGTCTTTTATGGAGGGAGCCCTGTTTGTGACAGTTGGATGCTTTTCTTACATTAAGCTGTCTTTTAGTCAGGAAGCTGCAGATCTTTATTAGATTATCTCTTGATGGGCTTGAGGATGAGTTCTTCTGGAAAGTTCAGTGATGTGGGACCCTGGCCCTTGGAGGACTCAGAGTACTTACCCAATGCTAAGGCCACTAACCCATCATCCTCACATTCTCTTAGCAGACTATTTTGTCTTTGCCTTTATGATTTGACATTAAATTTAAAAAGACTATTCTGCAACTTGTTTTGGAATCTGTCTCAATCTCTGTATGTCTGCCTCCAAGCCTGGCTTAGCTTTGAGGAGGTCATGCCTCTCTGCTGCTGAGCAGCCCATGTTCAGTCTTGCTTTGCCTGTAATTGTGCAGTGACCCTTCTCCATACTCAGGGGAAACTTCAGACTAATCAGATTAGAAAATGGCTCATTCCCATTCCCCTCTCCATCCAATGTGCCCTGCCATGATTTGGGTCACATGCTTGGTGTTTTGCGTCATCTCCGCAGATTCCTTTCAAAGACTGCCCTAATTCCTAATGGGCCCATCAGCCTGCAGCTTACATTTAGATTCTGCATTCTTATTGTTCCCCACAGACTGCACAAGGCTTTACAGAGCCTTGACAAGAGTCTCTGTCTGCACAGCCCTACTCATGGCACGCTAAACCAGATCCCACTTTGACGTCTGCAGTCTCCCATGGGAGGAAGGCATGGAGCTTGTTGTTTTCATTCGATGCACACTATGCCCAGGGTAGGTGGGAGATTGACCTGCCTTATGACGAGGCTGAGTAGCTTTTGAGCTGTGTGCATTCACATCACAAACTGAAAAGCACTATGGCTAAACGATAGGGTGCATCTTTCTACCTAGTGACAGTTATCCAGGCACTTTTCTTACCCCTGTTTGGTGGTAATACTTCTCTTCTGTTTCATTCCCTTTGTCCTTAGAACTCAGCCAGGTTTTTTTCCCTTATTTGTACAACCAAAACTTCAATGTGGGCTTTACAACAGTCTTCTCAGGCAGTTGCTTCAAGCCCTGCAGTTTGTGTTGTAAGAGCTGGTATGAATTCATGTTAGTCACCACCCTAGTTCATTTCACTAATGCATAGAGTATTAGATTTTAGCTGTGTGCAGTGGTGGCTGGTACCCGCTAATAGCAGTGGTGATACTACTTTGTGAAGAGCATGTTAATAGCTGTATTTTACTTGATGGTGGGCATTGGTCATTATTTCATAAGTGCAAGCCTTGAGATACGGGGAGAGTCACTGAAAACAGGTGTTCAAGGCCAAGGTGAATTTCAGAGTTGCAACTTTACATGATAGCCAAAACCTTGCTTCCATACAATCTCCTAGAGATAGGACTCTGGTGCCTCATCTTTGAAGCCTTGGAAACTTGTTCTCTGCTGCTTTGTCATATGTGTGTAGAATCCATCATACCTGACTCTAAAATCCGACTCAGCTGCTCCCTGGCTATGTAGTCTTTGCTTATTCAACCCCTGTGAATCTGTGTTTAGATGAGCATGTATTTTAGTATTTTGTGTCTTAAAGCTCAAAAGATGGACGGAAATCTGAGGTCACTCCATCTTGTGTTCCTGGTAGAACTAGAGAGTAAAAAGGTGGCCTTCTCTTATTCTGACCTTCTGAAACTAGATGGGAAATTCAAATTCAGTCTTATCCCAGCAGCTCTGCCTCAAGCTAGTCTTTTATGGCTGGCTTTGGGTCCCATGGAATGCCTCAGAACTGGCCTCCCAAGAGAGCTGGTGCCTCATCCAGAAAGATCAGTTAAAATGGAAAAAGTTAACAGGGCTTTAAAATCATCTCATTATGCTTTGCCCAGCCCTGCCCCCTCTTGGAGGCAGGCCTTAGCCTCATGCAGTTTTCCCCAGCAGTACCTAGCAGTGAGGCTGAAAGGCAAGCATTGATTGAGCCATGAGGCTATTGTTTTGCAATGTTTTGTGTGCTTGTGAGGGTTTCATAGAGGAACACTTACTTTCTCTTTCTGTTTCTCCTACTGCTCCCTTCCCTCTGTGCCTGTCACTCCTTCATCCTCATGGTGTTATACACGCATACCCAACTAGAGGCTTTCTGTAGGTTCAAATACAGGATGATTTGAGGTTGAAAAAAACGTGAAAGAATCCCACACCATTTGTGTGGATCAAAAGAGAACTGACTATCTGTGCAGGTCATATTTGGCAGCTGCTCCCTACTTCACCAGGCACCCCTCTGTTGGAAACAACATTTCAATGTAGAGACCTGGCTACTTAGAAGTAACCAATAGCTTACTGTCAGCCTGAATGACTATGTCTTGTCAACTGCACCCCCACAGTTGTCCAGACCTTCTGTTTCCTTGTGTATCTGGTGTCACAGACTTCTACCAGGTGTTTCAGAGTGGATTTCCTGGATTCTGTGGTAATGAACACAAACCAAGTGCAACTATGAGTCAAATTGGGGCTCCACTGCCTTTTTCTCCTATCTGGACCATTTCCTAAGCACTGAGGTAGCTAGTGGGACAGAGGAGGGCAGGCTCCTCTTCAAGGCAATACAGCCTCCACTAAGCCTTCTACCTCCATGGAGGGTGGAAATAAAGCAGCACAGCATTATTCCCTGTGGCGAGGGGGTGGCTGGCTTCTGCACTTTTTGAGCTATTCATCATTCTTGGGAAGGGGAGCATGAACATCAGTCAGATTATCCCATTAGACTCGCTTTTAAGAACTCCCACCTCGCAAGGCCTCAAGAGGCATGTTTGGAGCCATTATTATTTAGAGAGGAACCAGAGAGATTGCCTTCCCTCCCCCTTTCTCCACAAACATGTCTCTTAGTTTGTGTAGGGAAGGAATTGGTGGCTTGCCGGAGCATCAAAGGGAAAGAAGAATTTATGGTGGCTTTAGGAAAACACTTTAGCACTGTGAGCTGGCACTTGAAAGTGAGGAGGCTGACTTTTTAACAAGCGTAGAAACACTTAAAAGCCAGAATTAGCCTTGCCCTTTAGGGCAGTCACCCTGGAAGGCTGTGCACTGATTCCAACAATGTTGCCATAGAAAGTTCTTCTTTGGAATTGGCTTCAAAGCCCTTTCAAATGAGTTTCTTCCTGAGTGGCAAATCTTCATCCTTTGACTGTAGGATCAGAGTTTTAGCAAAAGCCAAATGTCCTTTGGTGAGGAGTGAAGTAGAAAGCTCAGGTGGAGAATCTGGACCATGTTTTGGATAGAAAGCCTAGTGTGTTACTGTAAAATGAAATCTATTTTCTATAAGGTTCAGAGGCTTTTCCAAAATACTTTCAAAAGATGTTTGAGTGTTGGCAAGTGGTTTCATTAGTTATCATTCAAAAATGCCTCCATGATGAATGTACAGAATCAATAACTTTCAGGGGCAACATTTTAGTTCTGACTGACCGGCCTGGCCTTACTCCCCTGACATTCAAACCTTTCTCCACTTTGGAATTGTTTGTTTCCTGTCTCCTTCTCCAACCTGCTCTGCTTTTAATGATGAAAGGGGACTCATCTCTGGGTTTTCTCTTACATTCTTATGCAACAAGAATGATAAATATTGAATGGAAGTATATACTATATTAACAAATGATGAGATGAAAAAAAATCTCATCACATCAGTGGTCCAAGGAAGAAGCTACGTGCAGAAGTTAGGAGCAGGGAAAAACACTAAGAGACTAATGCTGAGTGAAGAGGATTCCAGCTGTGAGTGTTTTTTTTCTCTCCCAGGACTGTTACTCCTAAGTTTGCTGCTGAGATAAGCCTGCTTTAGGGGTTCTACATCTGTTCTTAATCTCTTTAAATTTTTATTTGTATAAAACTGTTACATGCTTACAAAGTAACACATGCTCACAAAGTAACACAACCATTAATGGTTTTTTAAAAAAAAATAACAGTACTCTCTGACTGTATTGGCAGCCAAGTTCAACCCTTCTAAATGCTTCTGAAATTAATAGAGCAGCATGCATAGACCATTGTATTTCAATTTATTGAATTTGTCAATAGTACCTAACTTCCTTTTTTGATGATGACTGAGAAGTTATTGACTGAGAAGTTAATTGTCATTCTATTACTATCTTTATTTCTGTATGTTCTGAGGATCTTCTCTTTATCCCTGGTGTACTGGAAGTTTATGGTAGGTCTTAGTACATGTATGTTTACTACGTATACTATCTTTTGAGGTCTTCTAGCTTTGAGACACTTTCCTTTGTTACTGATAAATTTTCTACTAATACTTTCCTCCATTCCTGCTATAAAGCTTTTAAGTCTATCAAATTTGGACATTTTGGATCCCCAGTTTTCACATTTTAATTGTGATTTTTTTATTAAGTGATTCCTTTCATTTTATATTCCAACCTTTCTATAGAGTTGTCTGATTCCTATCATTTTTAATTCCAAGAACATGTTTTTAAATCACATGTTTTTAAATTTGCTGGCGGGTCCCAGGCCGCAGTAGGCAGGCAGGCCCACAGAGCAGCCAGTACCAGGCAGAGACAGCTCGTGGCGGGTCCCAGGAGAGCCACCCAAGCGGCTTGCAGCGGATCCCGCCATGCAGGCGGGTGAGAGCAGGCTGCGGGTAAAAAGTACATAGACACATGATACAGAATAGAATTGGATATTTATTACTTAAAGAAGGGGGGAAAGGAGAGAGA
>LOJH01012239.1:24283-47606 GCA_001685095.1 Ellobius talpinus
GAGAGAGAGAGAGAAAGGGAAGAGAGAAGAAGAAAAGAGAGACAGTGAGGGACCCCAAGAGAGACATGCAAGCCCATGCGCACCAAGAGAAAGAAGAGACAGAGATCCAAGATGGCGGGGGAGGAAGGCAGGGTCACAGGGAGTGGGTGTGGCTTGCCTCTTAAAGAGACAAAAACCATAACACATGTTCCTTTCTTGTAGTCTTTTGTTTTCTTTTCAGAAAGGGAATATATTTGCTCATTTCACATCTTGATATCTGCTTTCTGAACAGTTTTTGTTTCTCTGCTTCTTTTCTTTTCTCTTGTCATCCTTTGACTTCTGTCCTTAATGTTGGATGTTTGGTGGGGACAGGGAATGCCTTGTTGGCAATGAGCTTCATTGTACGAATTAATTCCTGTAGCTTCATCTTCAGTAGGGAACACCTAGAAATTAGAATCTGGACATTTCTTCAGAACCATTCTGAGTATTGAGAGAACCGTATTGTTTTCTGCTATGGTAAAAAGGATAGATTTGGAGAGGGAAGGAATGTTTAAATTTGGTGATTGATGTTCTAGAAGTGGGGAAGGGGTAGGAAGGGAACTGATCATTTTTAAATCCAGGGTGTAATGTTCTCCATAATGCCCTATCTCCCAAGGACTGGTACTTCTTTAGCTTCTTTAGTTTCTCTGGAGCTAAATCTTTTTCCCCTAGTGAGTGCCTAAAGAAAGATACTTAAAGCTTTAACCATGTGTGCCTTCAACTAATCCTTGGTTTCAGTACCACACCTTATTTCTGCTTGATTGATATATAGAGTGTTTATTCCCTGAGCCACTTGTGATTTGTGGGTCACTGAATATCTGGGCTCCCATCCATGGTCACAAAGTGCTCAGCTTCCATTCCGCAGCTCTCCTAAGTCTGATATTATTCCAGAATCTGCTTTTCATATTGCCCCACATTTTGAAATCCCTCTTTTGTTGTCTTCTCCTCCAGTCCCCAGCTGTCTTTGTCATTGTTGTGCATATTCCATTTGTATTCCTGTCTTTATTTCCTTCTAGGTAAAAGGGGCCACTTAGTATAAAAGTGGGAGAAGAAAAATGTGTTGATCCATCCTTTTTCATTGACTACTTCCTAGGAACAAAATATTCTTCCCAGTAGTTTCAACCAGTCTTATCTCTTTCAATTGAAAGATTATTTGTTCTTTCCTCCTTAAACCCTTTGGGATATTCCCACATACACAAAAGTCTTCTGAGAAAGAACTAGAAAGGAAATCTTGGAGTATTTTACCACGTTAGCTAACTCTGTCTTTAAGCCTGACTTTGGGACTTGGGAAAGATGAAGCTTTTCATTTCTTTACAGTTTTTTCATACATATCTGAGATGTGTACACTTTTACTTATTAACATTTTTATCCTTCTTATCATTCGATCAGAAATACTTTTCATAAATTTCCTTCTAAATAGGTAAATAATTAGATGTATTGTATTTTACATACAAGGTTGGCAGGGAAGGAGGGGTGCAGTTAGGAGACAACCAGGAAGCATGAGCAAATATCAAAATTAGTTATGATAAAATCTAATAGGTCTTCCCATAGTAACTTCTAGAATTTTTTCTGACTGCCAGTGTAAATCCAGGGTAAATACAAATCCAGGCAAAGAACTTTAGCTAAGATGTGCTTTGGAAAGATCTTCCTAAGAAAGCAGTTACTTGAACAGAAAGGCCTTGCATTTCTGGGAGCCATCTTGGCATGATCAGGGAAGCAGAAGGCCGCAGACCTGAAATACCAGATGGAGAGAGTTTTCAGGTGACATTTTTGATCAGAGATGTCAGCAGGAGTCAAATTAAGTTGGTTCTTGTATACCCGGCTAAGGATCTTAGATTGCATTCTGAGTCCAATGGGAATCCACAGAAGGATTCCAAGCAAGGAGGTAAGATAATGGCTCTGTATTTTCTAATGAGCTCTCCAATGGAGGGTGAACTACTGAAACCTAAGGGTATCAGGAGGAAGAGGCTCAGGATGGGAAACTGTTGCTATAGTTCCAGTGAGTGGTGAAGGTGGTTTAGATTAGAGAGTAGTGAATGAAATGGAGAGGTTAGGTAGATCTGTAATATGCTGAGGTAGTTTTAACTCACAGGACTGCTCAGTAGATTGTGTGTGAGGAGTGAAGTTGGAAGTCACCCTAGAGCTATTTAGTAAGGATATTGACTGGTTCTCAAATTAGTGAACTACTATGACTCTAAACTCTAGAATTGAATAAGTGCCCTCTGGAATTCAGGTTGTAGAAATTTCTTGGCAATTATATACTCTCTAAGAACAAATAGAAACAATTATTCTTTGGTGGTTTCATCCAGTTTTCCTCCAGTCTTGTGCTTTTAAAATATCATCTAAATAGCAAATGACTCCCATTTCTTAAATCTTCAAAAGGGCCTCCTCCTCTATCTTCAGACCCATTGCTTCTGTTTCTCATGTCTCATTAAAAAGTAGTGTATCTAGTCTGAGACATGACTCAGCATTTAAGAGTACTTGCTGATCTTCTAGAGGACCTGAGTTGGTTTACCAGTATTCATGTTGGGGAGCTCACAACTGCTTTTATCTCTAGTTCCAGAGAATATGATGCACTCTTTGGGCCTCCATGGGTATACATACATGTATTACCGCTCACACAAGCAGACACATATACATGTATACATAAATGAATGTAGTTTAAAAAAAATCTTCTCTAAAAGTAGCATATATAAAATTAAACTCTGGTTCTTGCCTCCCTCCTGAAGCCCAGTCTAGCCAGTTGCTCAATTAGAAGACTTCAAATAATTTTTAAACTGACCTCCCTGTTGACAGAGGTTTCTGTCCTGCCCAGTCCTGCAGTCATTCAGTTCCAAAGAAATACACAGAGGTCTACATTAATCATAAACTGTGTGGCCTATTTGCTCAGGCTTGTTATTAACTTTTACATCCCACATTAACCCATAATTCTTGTCTGTGTCAGCCACGTGGCTTGGTACCTTTCATCAGTGAGGGATTCTCATCTTGCTTCCACTGCATCTGGGTTACAACTGCAGACTGAGTCTTTCCTCTTCCCAGAATTCTCCTGTTCTCATCACCCTGCCGCTACTTCCTGCCTGGTCACCCCACCTATACTTCCTGCCTGGCTACTGGCCTATTAGCATTTTATTAAAGCAATACAACTGATAAGTCTTTACAGGGTACAAGATCATTGTCCCACAGCACCTCCCCACTACCATTGTGCATGTGTGTATTTGGTTTTTGTGTGTATACTCTAAATATTGTGTGTGTGTGTGTGTGTGTGTGTGTGTGTGTGTGGTCTTTCAAGAAGCCTACATTCAAAGTGCATTCAGAATTGAAAATTCCTCACCGTTACTACCTTTGTCTCAACCACCATCATTCCTATCTGAATTACTTGAAAGGGATCACAAACTACTTCTGCCACTTCTATGATACTCCAGTATTTAACCCATATCAGTTAGATTGTTAGAATAAGCTTTAAATATATGTTAGGATCTGTTTTAGTCTTGTTAGGTTGCTACAAGAATATGTCATAGATTAAAACTACTTTTTACAATTCTGGTGGTTGAGAAATTAAAAAAATAAATAAAAGAAAACTGCGTACACATTGAATGTTAGGTTGACAGCCCTTATTTGTTTTCTGAATGGCTCCTTTATGCTGTGCCCACACACGGCAGAAAAAAAGGAAGTTCTTTGGGGTCTCTTCCCTTCTATCGTATTTTCTTATTTATTTTCTGGTAGTTTGAGATAGGGTGCTACTATGTAGTCCAAGATGACCTCAAACTCCAAACTCTATCACCATTATTTACCTTCCAAGTGCTGAAATTACAGACATGCTACTGTGACATGCTATAGTGAACTTATTTCAGGAAGGCTTTGCCCTACGTTCTATTTACATCTCTCTTCCTAATATCATCACCTTGGTTGATGGCTTAAATTTCAGTGTATGAATTTGAAATGAACCTGTTCATTCAGAGTGTTGCAGGTCCTATAAGTAAATTTTCTGTAGAATATAATCCAATAGCTCCTAAATTCCCTTAGAATGAAAGTCAAAGATTGTGTATGAGCTCCTTCTCTGACATCAGGTCCCACACAGAATATTAAGAAATGTTTTCTTTAAGACTCTCTGCTAATGGAATGCTTCTCATCAAACATCTTTAGTTGAGTTTTAGTTGTTCCCCAGAAGCAACTAAATACAAATAAAAGGCATAATGGTCCCGCAATCGACTATAAATATTCTCATATACAAAGGATGGCCTTTAAAAGAGTTGAAATGATGAGTGAGCCAAAATTCAAAAGATAAACAGTGGTAGGGGGCAACATGTTGGACTTGTGTCCCAGAATTCTTGGCCAAAGGAAATGTACACAAAAGAATTAACAGAATTCCATTTCCTGTGTTCTGATGACTCTGTTTATTCCACTCTGTTTAGATGGATGAAACCTATATTACTTCAGCTTGTAACATTTTGGGTGCTGTGAATTTTATTAATTTGTAAATACTAGCTATTGTTTTCTTAACACTTTGGAAAGAACAGAGGAATATCTTTTAACTAATTGTGAACATGTATTTTAAGAGTAGAATCCTTGAGCAGGGTGCTTGGAATGATAGCTTTTCCATGCCTTTATCATTTCCCTAAATATTGGTATAAAGAGATCAATAAATAATTTGCCTGAAAATTTGTTAGCATGTGGCCAAATTCAAGAAAATGGCTTAAGGTATTACATCAAGAAGTAGTTAGACCAGGTGGTGGTGATGCACGCCTTGAATCCCAGCAGTTGGGATGCAGAGGCAGGTGGATCTCTGTGAGTTCAAGGCCAGCATGGTCTATAGAACAAGTTTCAGGACAACCAGGACTGTTAGACAGAGAAATCATGTATAAAAAAAGTAGTTAGTTACTATTTGTGTCATTACAACAGTTATGTTGAAATTATCATATCTTAGTGATCAAAATTCTTTCATGTAAAGTTGAGGATGAATTTAAACCAATATCCATAATTTAAGATTCAATAGATTATTCCTAACTTTTATGGTATAGGATAATTATTTGTTATCCTTTGTTCCAAGTAAAAATTGACTTGTTTTTTATTATAAATTTAAATAAGTTCAGATGATACAGATTAGTCATAATAAGGCCAAATAATCATTTGACTTTCTAGAGATGGTTTTCTTATTATATAAGTGTATTGTTGCCATTTCTACTGTTTTATACTAATATAAACCTAAAGCCGAATCAGTACTGTACATATGGGACTAGAGAGATGGCTAAGTGATTAGAAGTATGTATATAGCATTCTTGCTACTAAGTTTGCTTCCCAACACACACATCAGGCAGGTCACAGCTGCCTGTGACTTCAGCTCTAGGGGACCTGACACCCTCTTCTGAGATTTATGTATATGGCACTCATATACACATGCCCATACACAGACTTACACACACACATACATAATTATAAATAATAAAAACAAAATAAAAATCTTTTTTAAAAAATTGTACATACTGTTTATAACCTTCTTTACACTCTGTCATCAAATATTTATTGAACTTCTACCAACCCCCTGGAAAATTAGATAGGTGAGATTTCCTGCTTTCAAAGAATTTCTATTCTGAGAGGGTCCAAAGTAGAATTAGGAAGAAATGATGATAGCATCAGCTAATGAAGCATACAGGATAATAAGTTTTAAGGTACAATGTAAGCTGGAATTGTGGTTCTGAATTCTTCAAATTTAGTCAAATTATATGCTTTCAGGTTTGAAGACAAAGAACAACAAATCAATTATGGGTTATTTTTCTCTATCCTGAACTGGATAATGAATCCAACACCTGAAATACAATCCCCACCATACCTTAAAGAGGTAAATTTTATGCTTGCTTTAGAAATCAGCTTTATATACCTCCCTTATATTTTTAAAATCTTGTGTCTTTAAATTCCAGTGGAATGTAGCAACATCATTGTTTTTGGAAAGAGTATAATCTGGGAATTTCTGTTGAAAAACTCACTTTCCATGCTGAGCAAACATCTGCCCTAGAAGAACAGGACATTTCTTTTACAGTTGAATAGTATTTAGCCTCAGTTGTATCCAGTTATATTGAAAACGGGATAATAAGTTATAGTTATAAATGGATATAAACACCCTTATCAAGGGATTCTGGTAATACCATCATAATCCATAATAGCAAATCTCAGATGGCATCTATGTCAAGAACCCTCAGTATAGTGTATGGAGATTCAAATTTTATGGTAGAGCCATTTTGAAGAGAAAAAAATCAATAGAAAAAATGCTTGATTTGGAAAAACAAAGTTCACGTGATCAGATGGGGCCTCAGCTTTGTGGAATCATCTGAACTCTCTAAGATCTCTTCAGCTATCTTTAAGGAATGGGTGGGTGGATGGTAGTTTGTATTTTAACATGCTCCAGAAATTTATTTTCTTAGGAAAGTTCCTTGATTAAGCAAATGTCAGTGGTTGATAATTCCAGAAAAGAGGTATTTATTCCGTCTCTGCTGACCAACTCATTCTGGCCCGAGCTTGCCTAGTGCCTCTGGCAGTAGGCCTCTCAAGCACACAGCTTCTTTGAAGTGTCAGGGGAAACCTTAGACCTTCCAGTTGATTGAAGGACAGTATTATTGGCCATCATAGTCCACAGAGGTGGGGTTGAAATCGGGCTTCTTCACTTATCTGATTGATATCAGGTAAATTAAGCTTAAAACTTCATTCACTCATAGCCAATAACCTTCAGATAAATAAGGCTCAGGATCCACTTTCAGCATGTCCTTTGCCTTGTGCATCCAAAGGTAACTGCCCCCCTGAAGGAGCCCATTTCTAATGTGGAATCAATGCCTCCCTGATCTGGGGTTTGACTTAATACAGCCTGCATAGGATGGTAGGAGATGAAAATAGTTTCTTCTCAATCAGGTGGCACAGCAAAGACATTACTAACAGAGCTCTGGGACCTGAAGCAGCTTGGCACTGGAGACTGCTGTGGATGGAGTGAAGGCCTATAGGGAAGAGTGGAAAAGGATGAGGTTGGAGATGCCTGCAAGGGTGGGTGAGGCTTTCACTATTCAGATTAGGCTGACCTCAGAACTCATAGGCAGCCTCTGCCTCCTGAGTGCTAGGATTAAAGACATACACTACCGTGCCTGGCAGGCAAATCAGTGTTTTTCTCTCTCTCTTTTCACAACTTTTTCAAAGTCATTTCTAATACTTGTGGTAAAATTTAACAATTGAAACACAGAGTTACTATCTGTTCTCATTATGTTAAAAATAGCTAGTAAACACAGGCTAATTGTCTAACACTAAACAATAGCCTAGTAGAAAATGATATTTTGGGGATAAGCTATGTTATAAAACATTGAGTGACATCTACTTGAATTATATGCAAACCCATCACTAAAGTTCACAAAGAACACATTGTTTTTTAAACCTTCATTTTGCCTGTAATGCATTTTCAAGGAAAGAGTCCCTGCTTGGAAGCCCCAGCTCAGATACAGATGGCAGCTCAGCCAAAGGGAAATAGTTGTAGAACACTGACTGTAAGAAGACACAAATGAATAGGAGTATTAGTGAATCTAACTTCAGATACGATTTTTTCTCATGTTTTCAGGATGCTCTTGATTAGCTCAAGAAGTATTTAGAAAATCCTCTTTTCAAAATGAACTTCCATTTGATTTGCTAAAATTTAATTGCTTTTATGGTTTTGCACCTAATGTGATTATTTCTAAGGCTATGTAGCACTTATTAGAAGGCATAAAATTAAAAAAAAATAAAAGAAGAAAGGAAGGAAGAAAGGAGGAGAAAAGAAAGGAAAAAGTTTATTCTATGTGTGGTACTAGACTTTCTACATATTATCAGATATGTCCCATAGAAATACTCTTTTCTGAAAAGGAAAAGGAAAAGAAACAGATCCTTTTCTAAGTAACTACAGGGTAATAACATGGTGAAACACTAACATCAGCCTTACATTTGCGAAAAATAAAAATAACCCCATTGCAATGAAGCATGGAGTTTAATTGGCTCCCAATCCTTTTCCCTCGTGCATCTGGTGGCCAGTGCTACACTAGAAAATTTTAAGTTAGAAGAAGACATAATCCAATTAAATTTCCTTTTAAAAATGTCAAAGCAAATACATCCAGGGTCTATTAGTTCACATGCAACTTTGCTCTTCCCACTGGGCAGCTGCTGTTTACTGGGTTTTCATCTATTGCCATTTTCACCTCTTATTTCAGGATGCTTGGTATATGTACACACACACACGCAAACGCACACACATGCACACACGCACACACACACTCATATACACACAGAATAGCAGCTATAGTCTTCACCATTGGTGAATAAGTAATTTACTGCTAACTTCTTTGACATCCTAAGTGCTCTAGTGACAGCCAGCTTGGAATATATTATAGTAGAAAATGCTCTGTGGCACATACTATTGAATGTTCCAGATTACATTAAGTTTCACTGTGAGATTTGAACGTTGTCTCTCATTTTACCTGTAAATCACCTTGGGAACTGGATTCATCCACCATTTTCCTGGAAGTTGCTTTGTTCCAAGATGTGTCAGAGACTCTCACATGTTCTTAACTCTGATAAATGTAAAACTGCTTTTTGCCTTTAGAAGCAGTGGTAGAGACAAGGATTTGGTTGTTAAGTAGTTGCAGGGAGGAAATTAAATCCCCAGAAGGGATTAGAAAGAGTGACAAAGGAAGAGAAGGAGTAACTAAAGAATGTGTTATTAACCCAGTTACATATGCAGACGGCCATGGCTTAATGCTGCTGGGAAACGCTAGGATCTAACAGGAACATATACCCCAGAATTAATTAGCCTGTGCAAGGAAGCTATGGTATTACTTCGTTAGTTTCCTTTAGACAGTCGTTACTTGTGGGCTACTCTTGAACGTAGAGGAAAGGAATAATTCCCTGGCACTCTGTGTGCCACAGGGTCAGCCAAAGTAAGCCTCAGAGGCCAACAAAAAGCTCTGCTCAACGGAATAGAGATGGAAGTCAGGCTGCTGTGAGCCAGACTGGAAAGGGTAATAGGCTAGGGAGGGGCAGTGGCAGAGCCTGTCACACCTACTTAGGATTCCAAAAATGTACTGTCAGGGTCCTGTCTTACAGAGACACAAGCAGACATGTCCTGTCCTCATCTGGAATGGGAGGCATCACTGCGGATGAGCTGTCTTTTTGTTGTAGGATTGCCACTTGCACAAAGTTGTTCCCCTGTTCAGTTCACTTGTATGGGCTGGGAGTGTAGCTCCAGGGTAGAGCACTTGCCTAAGATGTACAAGGTCAGTGTTCCATACTCTGCAAGAAATAAACTACATCAAAAGCTTACTGTTGTGAAGACCATGTTATCTGTAGTTTGTACTGAGTAATTTAGTAGGAATAAAAAGTCAATAGTTTAACTCAACACCCAGATTTTTGTAAACCTTCTATGATGTTTGGAATGCTTGCAATTTTATCGGAAGAACAACAGGAGAAAAATAGGTCAGTGCTAGTTTGGGGATTTCCTAGATACCCCCAAACTTTCTTAAAAAGAAAAAAAGAGGAGCAGCTATGTGTCTGAGTATAGACAAAATTAAAAAGGAGGTACCTGTCCTTCTGTCACATAGATACCCCCAATCCCACTGCCTGGGTGTTTAAAAATCTTCCTGCGTCCAACCCTCTTTTTCAATCCCAAATGTGGTCCCTTAGTCTATTTTCAGCTAATACCTGAGAAAATCTCCCTAAAATTGGTGGATGGCAGTGGATGAGTCCTACTCCATTAGGCACTGCATGTGTCTCTGTGGCATTTATCAGAAGCCACTTCAACTAGCAACCTAGGGATTGGGAATAAAGGAGAAAAAGAAATGATGGTGGCAAATGGTGTTGAATGGAAACAAAGAGCATAGCATGCCAGGAAAAGTCAATAAGCTCTGCAGGAGTCTTAGGTTCAAAGTGGTCAAGACGGAAAGAAATGAACTGCTGTTATCTTTTTGCCTCAAATTACCCTTCTTTTGAATTCTGGCTATTTTGCTTGACAGACTGTTGCTAATAAATTTGGTTCTCATATCTAAAGTTTTGAGTTATTATTCAAGTATAAATTCTTACCATTTTATCTTTAATTGGTAGCATTTAAATCATAATTTCATGCTAAAAACAATATAAACAACAGCCACTTTTTGTGCCTAATAAAAATGAGGGAGGGGGCTAGAGAGATGACTTAGTGGTTGAAAGCACTGGCTGCTCTTCTAGACGACCAGGGTTCAATTCCCAGCAATTCCCTTGTGGCAGTTCACAACTGTCTGTAACTCCAGTTCCAGGGGATCTGGCACCCTCACATAGACATACATGCAGACAAAACACCAATGCACATAGAATACAGATAAATAAATTTTTAAAAAATGAGGGAAGATCATTAATACTGACCTGTTGTTTCATGAGAGTTCCTGTAGTAAGTCCATCATAATTATGTGAGTGGCATACTATGTTTCATTTCTTTTTGTATTAAATTTTTATTGAAAAAAATCCCATGAGGGAATAATGACTTTGAATATGCATGATTTTAAGCCATTTCTCTGTGCTCAGATTAAATGCTAAAATACTACCTAAAAACAGGCATTGGTTTGAATTTTATGAAACTTTTGAGGATGTATTGAATATTGGAGTTGAATGACATACCGAGCTCAGCTTTCATTGATTAAAATACCATGTTTACTATATCCAGATTGACTTCCTAATTTTTAGGATGAGGCATGGCAGTCACTAAGATCCATGTGTTGTGAACTGTACAGAAGATCCTTTGGAATCAGTGTTACCATCATCTCTCTGAAGTGTCATTGACTGACAGTTGGTGGTTTGGACTCTACCTCATAGGTGACAATTTTTAGGCAAAAGTATCCTTCAGGACCACATTATTAGGGGCTGGAGAGATATCTCAGCAGTTAAATGCATGTACTGATATACCAGAAGACTTGAGTTGATTGACAGCACCCATGGCAATCAGCTGACACCTCTTTAGAACTACAGCTCCAGGAGATCCAATGCCCCCTGGCCTCCTAAGGCACCTGCACTCACATTCACCTAGCCCCACCCCCATACTTAGTTAAAATAAAGTTGTTTTGTGTTTTAAGAACTATATTGTTTTCTACTTAGCTTTTCTTAGTGAAAATGGCAGGACCAAATGTTATTATGTATGATGAGAACCAGCTGCTTATGAATAGGCCCACTCTATTGTATGGTTTTGGAAGGTATCACGGTACATGAACATACTTGTAGAGCTTCATTGCTGGGGACACAGTTCAGGAGTTCAGGCTCCTCCCCTGCTGACTGGTGATTTGGTTGCAAAGGAGTTACTTAATCCTATGTCTCAGTTTCCTTTTCTGTGAACATGTATCACAGTAACATGTTTTCTTAGGGATTTTTCTCTGACAATTGGGTAATGTAATGCATATAAAATACTTAATAGTTATATCACATAGTAAATATTTAATATATTTCTTGTTACTTCTGTAACACTAGGCATTTATAAGACACACCCTGCAAGAATCTGCAAGCAGTTCATGTGCATAACTCATCTTTCAGATTCAGATTTGTGTCCCAGTTAAAGATGCAAGCACTTGGCATTCTTATTTTATGTTACTGGTATTGGTTGATATAGCTTGATAGATAATCCACGTTCCAGTGATGCTGGAGATTTTGCACAGTTCTGAACTCTAGCTCTTTGCTACATGGAACTATTTTTGCAGGATTTACTAGGACCTCTCTTTTTGGTGCACATTTTAATTACATCTTTGAGAATTTTGTACAATGTATTTTCATCATGTTCACCCTTTCCTCAACTCCTCCCAGATCTACCTCACTTCCCTATCCAACTGTGTGTCTTCCTTTTTAAATCATCAAATCAAATTTATATACTCTTAGATGTGTGGCCTTGTCTGGAGCAGTCCACCTACCAGGAGCCACACCCGTAAGGAAAACAGACTGTTTTGCTGCCAGTAGCTATCAGTAGTCAATAGCTCCTCAGCTAGGAGTAAGATTTGGTGCCCACCTCCCCTCTCCACTCTGGGAGTCTGTCTGGCTTCAGCTTGCAGAGGTCTTGGGCATGCTGTCACAACCACTGTACTTTCACATGTACAGCTGCCCGCTGTGTCGAAAAAACAACATTTTCTTGTTAGTCATCCACTGCCTCTGATTCTTATTGGCTTTCCATCCCCTCTTCTTCAATGATCTCTGAGCAATAAGAGAGGCGGTTATGATATGGATGTCCCATTTCCGGAGGAGCATAGACTCTACCTTGGTATCCCATGAGCACACAAAATAAAGTTCAAGTTTGTAGTAGGTTTCTCTCTCTGATCCATATTTCTTCACTTAAAATAACTAAAAACTCCCTTCTATCCTGCTTTACTTATTTTGCTTATTGACATTACATGGGGTTGCCTATTATTAATCCCCCAAATGATATCTATCCAGAATGTTGGAATATGACCTGATTTGGAAATAAGGTGCTTTCGTTAGTTAAAATGACGCAATAGTAGGTCAGGGTAGACTCCAAACCTAGTGATTGCTATCCTTATGAGATGTTTATGTGAAGACACAGAGACACACAAAGAACACAATGCAAAGGCAGAGAGAGGCTGGAACGACAGTGGAATTTCTTGAAGCTGAAGCACTCTGATGATTGCATGAGCCAGTGCTGCTGACAGTTTGATTATGGACTCTTGGATTCCTAAACTGGGTGCGAATCCATTCCTGTTGCCTAATGCCTCCTGGGCTGTGATAATTTGAGATTGTAAGATATTAAATTTAGAATTCTTAAAGCCGCTCTACCTGCATGAGTCTGTTAGGGCTGACCTAACAAAGTACACAAAGAACCACAAACTTGTTGGTTCCACACAGTAGAATATATAATCCCATAATCATGGAGGCTAACAGTCTAAAACAATGTGCCAGCAAGGCTTTGGGCCCTCAGATGCCTTTGCCAGACTCCTTCCACTGGTCCTCCCAGCTCCTGGCTCTTTGCCATCCATTTTCGGTGTTTCTTGGTTTACAATTATGTAACACTATCCTTTGCTTTTGTCATAACATGCCATCCTCTCCAACAGGTCAGTTTTCCTGTGACCATATAAGGATGCCAGTCATACTGGATGTGGGGCTAACCCTATGCCAATATGACTTCATCATTTTTGGCTTATCTATTTACATCTGTAGTCACTTTCTGAGGTGGAGAGGGTTAAGATGTCAGTGTATTTTTCTGGGGGCACATAGTTCAACCCTAAAATTGCTCTCTTTATTTTTCTACCATTTCAAATTTCAAGTCTTGCACTTTTAGATATTCTGCTCAGAATCTTTCTGAGATGGCTCCTGATTTGCAGCCCAGCTTCAGCGCCCCCTGGTTCTGACATAGTCCTCTCTCCCTAGGATTACTGTAGTCACCATAGAACTGCTTTGTATATTTAACACTTCATTTTCCAACATGCAGCAAGTTATCTAACCAATTTCCAACTACAATACTATTGTTCTTCTGGCCAGCACTGACCAGTGGCTTCCTCTCATGTATGAAACAGTGTGGAAGGCTTAAAGTTTGACCCCCAGATTCTCTTTCCAACTGCCTCTTGCCACTTTGTACTGTGCCGTAGACCAAACTAGACTACACACTTTTTCTTGCAAAGAGGTTTTGAAGTCTCTGGGCTTTTGCTTATACTTTTGACTATGGATAGAACACCCTTTGGTGCTTCAACCCCTGCTGAACTGCTGTCGTCATCCTCAGCTGTATCTGCACTGAGCCAGTATACTTCCAGAACACCATCACATAAAATCATCTAGCCGTTCCTGTGATACTTTGTGATTCATATATTAATGGAATGCTAATGAAGGGTTAGAACCTTTTCTCTATAGCCATGAGTGTAAATTAGTGTTTATCTACCATGCTCAAGGCTCAAAGGTGAAACCCAGCATTGAAAAAAAGGAAAAGTAAAATGAAGAAATAGAACATTGGATATAAAACAACCTTGTGAGTAGGATCAGTTGTGGACTTGCTCCCTGGCTGGAACTAACATTAATTGACCAGTATAGCTTATACAAAAAGTTTGTGTGTGTGTATAAATGTATATATATATATATATATATGTGTGTGTGTGTGTGTGTGTGTATGTAAATGTGTGTGTATGTAAACAGACAAACTTAGTATCACTTAAGAATGAGCGATGTTCTGAGAGGTATGTTATTAGTGATTACATTGTTGTAAATACCTAGAGTAGGCCTTACATGAACTGTGATGTTGCAAAACAGCACATACTAGATCATATGGTACATTTATATTTGAATACATATGGTATAGCCTGTTGTTATAGGGCCACAATGAATACAACAACACAAGATCAAACATAAGAGAAAGTTATGTGTAAACAAGATGTATAAACACAGGATTATTGGGCTGCTGCTGGCCTGACAATCTGAGTTCAATCCTAGGAACCCACATAATGGAAGGAGCAAACCGATTTTCCCAAGTTGTATTCTGACTTCCACAAGCTTTCCAGGCCATGGATGTATGTGTGCATGTGTATGCACACACACACTCACAAATAAATTCAAATGTTTTAAAAGTGAATTATAATCATGTAGAACTTTTATCTGACTAGCAGAGGGGTTGATTTGCTTACTATACACATGTGAATTGTTATGCCTAGATCTGCAAAGTTCCCTAAAAACCAACAAGGAGACCAAGTCCCATATGTAAAAGCAAAGTGCCTTTATTTTATACAAGTTTGCAAACTTGGTCTCTCCGTATGTCCAAGGTATTGGAATAATTGAAGAGCCCAGAGCTCAGTTAGAGTTGGGTTTTTGTAGTAGTAAAGGTAGGGGTGAGGAGTTTCTAAGGTTCAGGACCCCTGATTGGCTGACATTTGTCTAGGGGTGGTCCGGGGTGAATGTGCTGGCAGGTGATCCTATCTACAAGGGTTGGAATGTTAGGCATTTCCTTTGNCCAAGTCCCATATGTAAAAGCAAAGTGCCTTTATTTTATACAAGTTTGCAAACTTGGTCTCTCCGTATGTCCAAGGTATTGGAATAATTGAAGAGCCCAGAGCTCAGTTAGAGTTGGGTTTTTGTAGTAGTAAAGGTAGGGGTGAGGAGTTTCTAAGGTTCAGGACCCCTGATTGGCTGACATTTGTCTAGGGGTGGTCCGGGGTGAATGTGCTGGCAGGTGATCCTATCTACAAGGGTTGGAATGTTAGGCATTTCCTTTGGATGGTCTGTTCTTGGGTGGTGCCCAGGTAATCTCAGTTTGTGGTCCTTACTGTAACCAGGTATTGCTTCAGTGTAAACTACTGAGACTCATGCCTCCATTAAAGCTACCATGGCTGAGTCCTACACTGGCAGGTGATAATGTTTGGAAGTAAAGAACTTTCTTTGGGTGGTCTGGTTCTATTTAGCTTATCATGGCTGACTCCTACATGAACTATTTCCTTTGCTACAATAGCTCTAGGCCATAAGAATGAACCAGCTCCATCGTGAACCTCCAGTGTGTGGTGTTTGTTTGGTTTTCTTGGGTTTTTTTTTTCTGAGGAGGGTGGGGGTTTTAGAAGGTTTTTGTTGTTGTCATTTATATTTCACTATAGATATAGATAGTGCAGGCTAGCCTGAAACTCACTCGTAGCACTAACTGACCTCAAACTCACACTCTATCTGCCTAAGCCTCCTAGGCACTGAGGTTAGAAATATATAGGACCAATCCTGGCTGCCAGCATAATTTTACAGGACCACTGCCATTTGTGCCATACGTTATTGATACAAAGCACATTTGTAGCACCCGACTGAATGTAAGATTAAGATACCTTATGCCTACCTTGAGCAACCTACTACTCTTAATGGTTTATTGAAGGATCAGTAACCAAGCAGGTGCTAGAAATACCATCTTGGTTGTAAAACTTGAGGTCTCAATACTGTTTCAGAGAACCTGCCACTGCATTAGTACTGCCTAGCTCCCAGAATTACAGTGTTTCAACAGACAAGTTGATTTTTCTTGTCTGTGGCTCTGTAGGTCAGCCAGCTGGGCCTGGCTCATGGTTATAAGTTGGACCTGGTCTTCTTCAACTTTGTCATTCTTGAACTTGCCTATCTATTTTTCATGCACAAGCCATAGCCATTCATGTGGCCATGTTCCTTTCAGAGGGACAGGAAAATACTCCTTTTCCTATTCCTTCTTTCGATTCTCCCTTTTCTTCCCTTCCTTGTACCTGGAGGTTTCTCATCTTGTCCAGTTCCACAGCTCCTTTTAAAATAACCACTTGGAGGCTTAATATTAATTACAAACTGTTTGGCCTATTAGCTCAGGCATATTATTAACAAACTCTTCTAATTTATAATTAACCCATTTGTATTAGTCTTTATTTTACTGTGAGGCTTGAAGTTTGTTACTTCACATCTTGTTTCCCCTGCAGCTACTGGTGTATCCCAGACTCCACTTTCCTTCTTCCTCTATCTCAGCTTGGATTTCTTGCCTGGCTCTATTATGCCTGACTATTGGCCAAATCAGTCTCTTTATTAACCAATGGTAATAAAACTTATTCACAGCATATAGAGAGACATCCCACATCACTTCCTTTCTCCTTAACTCATCCATCCTTTTTTCTTTGTCTTTCTCCATGGAAGGGGCTGCAGTTTTATGGTAAAGATTGGGAACATATAATTCTAATACAGGAAGTAAACAAATAATTAAGAATAAGAATATGCTCTTCCTCAAAGTCCTTCTGATACCTAAGTAGAATGTACAAACCTCTACTCTTTTTATTTTAAATGAATAGTGTGTGTGTGTGTGTGTGTGTGTGTGTGTGTGTGTTAGGCTAAGTATTTCACCGTATGTATGCAGGAACCCATGAAGGTCAGAAAGTGTTGGGTCCCCTGGAGCTAGAGTTACAGGGAGTTGTGAGTTACCATGTATGTGTGTTGAGAACCAAACATGGGTCCTCTGCAAGGATCAGCCCCAAAACAACATCATTAAAAGTTTATTAAAAGGTTAAAAAGCAAACAAAACAAAGCAATGTCCCCTGAAATTTCAAAACTGAACTTTGAAACATGGCTCCAGTTATGTCCTTCTTTGTTTTCTTTCCAGAAATGTGAAGACGTTTGGATGGGAATGACATCACCTATTCCTGTGAAATACATTTGGTACTTAGACTTTTTGCAGGACGTGTATGGCTTACAGGAGAACTGACTGGGAAAGCTTCAATCAACTCTTTGATTTACTGCTCTCATTCTGCCAAGTTTATTTTACTAGACATAATTTTATTAAAAACAAAAAGGAAACAAGGTTTATTTTAAATGGAAATCCAGGAACCACATTTAATCTCCTTCTGTCACTGTAGTTCTTCTGCTATATTGCTGCCATACCAGCACTATTAAAAATACCATTTAAAACAATGTTGACCATTTTTATTGTATGTATTATTTATGAATACCAAAGAATCTTATAATAATTTCCATCTAATATAATTTGATTCATCGCAATGTGAAAGGAAAATGACTTTTGATAGCTATGCGTGACAATATAAAATCAAATTATATCAGACCAATAAGTTGTGATTCTGTTAAGCCATTTTGAAATCCTTTTGACACATGTTTATTACTTACATAATTAACTTTTGTAGCAACACACCTCATCAAAAGTAGTTCTTAAACCTCTCTTGTGTTGGTGTTTATTTTCTGAAGTTAGTGAAGCTATGAGAAAAAACCTCTCTGCAAACCCAGACACACACACACACACACACAGAAATTGAAACATATGCTGTGTTTATATTTTTAGTGCCTTTTTATACCTAAAATCAGCTTCTTAGCTTAGAAATATATGCATGTGTATATAATTAGAGCATGACCAAAAATGTATTATGCCTAAATATGCCTAAAATATTTAGAGATGTGATTGTGGATGGTTTCAAGGGTTTGTTTTGGTTTGGTTCACATACTACTAGCCTCTCAACCTCCAGCCCAAAGGCTTAACTAGTTTAAAATTACGCTGGATCTCTCCTGCATTTCTCTGCTTTGATTTTTTTCCTCACACAGAAGAACTCTTATCATATAGTGTGTATCTGATCACAACCTATCACCATGGAGCTTCAGTGTCCAGAATTCTCCTCTAGGCCATGCCAGACTCCCAGTGCTGGGTACTGTATAACATAAATCTGCTTGTTTCAGAGGCAGTGGGAGTCTGTCAAAATGGGACTGTGCTAGTCAGGGGTCATCCTGGGAAGAAGAGGAGCCAAGGACTTTTCAGGGTCCCCTCTTATCTCCTTATTCTTTCATTCTGCATTTCTAGCATCCCCTTGTCCAAAAATGAGTTGGATTCTATTTATATGGTCCAGTTTACTTGACAACAATGGCTCTTTCATTTTGTTTTAATCAAAACTAGTCAGTAAACTACTTCTCTCCATAAACCTAGGATAGTTTCATGTGCACCAGTAGAACTGACCCCATAGAGCTTTGCATTGAACTAGTATTCACAAGGAGATACTGGAACAGTGGGCTCATAAAACTCTAATTTTTATGGCTTGATTTTTGTCCTTATTTTTAAAAAAGACAACCAACAATGCCAAGCTATTTTGTCACTTTAAGATTTTTCTACTTCCCAGAGCAAGCTTTTAGAGGATGTGATACTTGCCTAGAAGTTTTCAAGCTGACACATCTGTCACCTACCTATTCAACCCTTCACTCAATTGTCTTTCCCTCGAGTTTAACTGTATAGATAATTTAGCCCTTGTACGAGCTTGTAATGTAATTCACTTAAGAAGCAAGAAGAAAAAGGAAGTAAACCAATGATAATGTTCCTGAGTTCATGGGGGTGACGACTATTCATTCTGTTTCATGGATCTGTGTCCCTGCCCTGGCAGTTCTTGGTTCAAGCTCACAATTAACAATAAAATGACCATTATAGGAATCATGCCGATAAACATGATACATTGCAGCCATACAGACACTTTAAGTAATTATTTGTTTTATAACTAAGCCATATACTGAAGGAGATTTATAATTTAGAGATAATATCCCCATTATTAAAGTTTATGACCCAATAAACAGCTCCCACTAGTTAATAAATGCCAAAGCCATAAAAACAAAGACTATTAATGTAATAGAATTTCTGTGCCTCCCTCTCTTGCTGGTGGTCTTAAGACACTAAAGGGAAATGCTATCTTAGGAAAAACATTTATTCTCATTATGTAAATATCAATGAATAGTTTTACACTCGAGTTGGAAATTTCCCAGCTCTCCTTGGTCCCAGGTGGTCCCAAAATGCTGATGTATTCTTCTTAAGTTTCAAGCAGTAGATAACCAATTTCAGCACAAATAAACTGTGACTCAAATCTTTAGGGCAGATGGAGTTTCCACCTCTCCTCTTTCCTTCTGGAGAAGAAAAACTCTAGCTAGTGTCATTGTTCCAAGGTAATACTTTTAAAGTTTCTCAACCTTTCTATAGACCTTTTTCTAACTCCTAACATTTTCTTCCCTGTGGAGGAAAGCAAGTGTTACATGTGGATGTCAGGGTGAGTTGAAGGTTAATGTAGGCAAACCTTTTGTCCTATGAACTAATTGTTTATTAGTATTCTTGGAGTCTTGAGAATGAGTGATAAAGTCATTTGGAAGCCCAAAGCAAGTCATGTCTCTTTGTACAAATCATTAAAAGCCTTTGAAGTTCACAGTAATGTCTTGCTGAATCACTGTGTGAAGTATAGTTATTGTCAGAAGATGACTAATTTGCAGTATTAATTGGCCTTTGATTATCATTTTTTATGTATTACCTAACCATCTCTTCTGGTTGGCTAGCAGTTACTAAAATGGTTAAGATTTTAGGCAATACAGAGAAAGTGAAGAGCACTCTAACTTTTGAACACATACCAGTTGAAACTGTTTTTTCTATGTATTAACTTTGATTAAAATTAATACCTTATAACATTATTGGTACTTTTATACAATGCTGCTGAATTTGTTTCCTTGGAGTTGTAGAGCTTCTAGGCTTTCTATATGCCTAGAATCACAAGTTTAAACTATTTAAATTGCGCTTCCTTCAAAGAGCAGGGAATAATTGATGAGTAAAAAATGAGTAAAATGAGACCTCAAGTTTTTCAAAAACAAAACAAAATACAAAAAGAAGAAAAAATCCTTGCCTTTCCAACTTGAATTTATCTCAATTTGAATGAGAGCTACTTTACTAGCCTTTTCAGCTCCTTTCTTTTCAGCTGCTTCTTCCTTCACCTTGCCCTTCTTCCCCGAATTATAAATCTTCCAGTTATGAGTTCAGTGCCTGGAGTTTAAAGAACTAGTCAGGTTCCCCACCAAGTATTTATGATATTGAATAATGTAAAATCCATCCAATAATAAATTTCATGATCTTAATGTTATGTGTATTCTCTTCAGTTATTAGTATACATCCTTCAATTTTGAATATCCTTCAACATTGATCTATAAATGGCCTTTTAGACAAACAGCTTCCAAGTGATGGTTAAACCTGCATATCCTAGTGTTACATCCGTCTCAGCCCTCACATTTGCTTGGCCAAAGACTGAATTGCTTTAAGCTGAAAGCAGGTTAAGACCTTTTCAAAAACGAGCCTTTTCAAGTTGACTAAGCATCTTCTGACACACAGTGCTTTTCAATTCCCAAGAGTAACGTTTAAAAACTGGAAAGCCTACTGAGGCAACATCAATGAGGCCATTGAGCAAATAATCAACCAGGAGCAATAATGGAGCAAATTACTACAAAGGGTAGCACTGACTGCAATTAGATTAAGATAATCTTGTAGTTTGTCTCGGCTTGCCTTCTACCAGGTTATATGTTGGTTTAAATATACATTCTTATTCTGCATCAATTAAGCCCCACCACCACCACCACACACACACCACCAAGTAACAGTTCCAAGACACCTTTGTCTCAGAGTAGCCAGCATGGGCACCTTTTTTTTGCATCTGTTTCCTGGTCCTCAGTAAAATTCCTTCTGAGGGAACTTTAGAAACTATTGTATGATGTGTGTGACACACACAGAAACCATGGGGGTCAGCTCTGCTGCTCAGAAATGATAATGGCTAAGAAATGTGGCCCATGAAAAACCCCACAGTGGCTCTGCAAGTGGAAAATTAATGGCTCCCAGGAATCAGTAGGAGCTTTGACTTCTAAACACTCATTAGTTAAAGCAGTGAGGCCTGATGTTATGCAAGTTAGAGAGGGAAAGGGGGACCGCCTCTCCTTATTGTCTATTCTGAACAGAATATGCACATTTAACTCAAAGTGCTGAATGGATCAAATACATCAAACCAACTATTCATCAATCTCCCAGCTTCCTGAGCACCGTTTGCATCTGTGTTAAGCTAACAATAGAGGAAATTCTTGTTTTGACCCCACTATAATATTAAAATTCAGAGGAGCCCATAGCTTGGTGAAAGCACACACACAAAAAAAACGCATTCTCCTTTACAACCAGTCCACCAAAGTCATCTTTGTGTTTCCTTTTTTCGACATTACCTATACAAGAACTGTCATGAGTATGTGATAGAAATTACTTTTGCCTGCTTTTTCTTTCTCTCTCATACCACTCTGGCTCTTCATTATTATTGTGAGGCCACCCATGGAATAGGGAACAGGAGCAGAAAATATCACCAGTTTTTACTATGCCTAGACCCTGCAGGGTAAGGAGAGAGGCAGCAAGAAACAATTGCAGGAGGGGCATCTGGGGGTGAATGGAGGCCACCTTGTCTGTGTGACTCACCTTAAAGAATCTGATCTTCTCAGTCAGCCCCCATTATCAGCCACATTCAGAGAGTCCGGTTTGATCACATGCTCCTTCAGTCCCAGCCCAGCTGGCCTTGGTGAGGGTGAGTGGGGGAGTGGGACGGAAATGGGAGGAGGTGGAAATTTTGAATGGTATTTATAAAGCAAAAAATAAAAAAATAAAATTAAAAAGAAAAAGAATCTGATCTTCATGTTACTGGAAGGTCTGAATCTTCAGCCTGACAAGATCATGCCTGCATTTGAAAACTGTTAGCTCTTTTGTGTATGTGAACTTGTAGGGCTGAGTTTGGGAGGTGAGAAGCCTTGATTAACTAACCATTGTGAGAAACTTGATGGATGCCTTGGATTAATGATGGTAAGTACATTGAGAACTGGAGAAATTCATGATACGTTTGGGATGAAGATGAGAGAGGTGAATTCACAATTATGATGGAGACATTTTGACAGCTGGGTAGATGTTGCTGTTCACTGAACTGGGATATATCAGAGAAAAACTGGATTGAAAGAAATCAAGAATTTTGCCTAAGGTTGGCTGTGCATAAAGGCACTTGCCACCAAGCCCGAGTATCCCAAGTTCAATCCCTGGAACCTACAAGATTGAAGAACAGAAGCAACTCTTGAAAGTTGTCTTCTGACTTCCATATATACCCATGCATGCAGATACATGTACACACAAAATACTTTATAAAGAAATAAGGAATTTTGTTTGAAGCCAGATGTGCTGACATACACAACAGTTTCCACCCCAGTGAGTTGAAGGCCAGCCTGGGATATGAAATACATATCCCATTCTGATTGGAAAAGCCAACAACACAACAAAAATAGAGATTCTATTTTAAGTCTGGGTAACTTGGGGGAACATTAAAAATGATAGTTTTGATAAGGCAACCCGGCAAACAGGTCTGATTTCGTTTTTTACAAAAATAATGTGGGCTGAGGATGTATTATTTGAGTCATCAGAGAGTTGATATAAGAAACACAGTTCTCATTTTAAAGGGGTTATTAAATAAAAATCTCATTGCCAGATATGGTTACCTTTCTACCACATTTTGGTTATACAGGCCTCAGAGGTTCCAAAAACAATACAGGCTTTTGCCATTGCCCTTGGTTACCTACCAGAACTACATGGTAACTGCCTGTTGCTGAAGACACCACAAACTTTGGTTGCAGAACATAAAGAAGTAAACCTTGAATTGACCAGAGAAATCTCATGACTGGGGAGCTTTATAATGCTAGAAGGTGCTATGCAGGTTGCTGGAGAGAATGGCATTGATGGTCTAATCCAGCAATGGACCTTGTGTACACTACTGGCCTATTCGGCAAGGTGTGCCCACTGGGGCAAAACTGTATATGGGCGACCAGCTGCTTTCTTTATTGGATTTCGAGCCTGTACCTCAGGAGGGAACTCATGTCTGGTACTGTAAACGAGGTCAAAACCCAGACCTTGGGGAATCAAAGGCTTTCAGGGAGAAACTTTTGATGTTGTTTTTCTAAATGGTCATGTTGACAAACTGCCTTCTTTTTTTGGTTTTTCGAGACAGGGTTTCTCTGTAGCTTTGGAGTCTGTCCT
>LOJH01012240.1:7228-25299 GCA_001685095.1 Ellobius talpinus
TGTGTGTGTGTGTGTGTGTGAGAGAGAGAGAGAGAGAGAGAGAGAGAGAGATGCATTCAAGTATGTGTGCAGACCACAGGACAACATGGTAATTCCTCAGGTATCATTCCTTAGACACTATCCATTTTTGCTTTTCAGACAAGGTCTTAGTGACCTGAAAAGCACCAACTAGGCTAGGCTGATTGACTAGAAAGTTACAAGGAATCTTCTATATTTTCTCTGCCTGAATTTCAATACTGAACATCTTTCTTGTTGAGTCTTTGAGCATTTTCATTATGTAGCCCCTTGTAATATTGCTAACATTCAAGTTATATTAATATTCATTTATAATAATTGTTTTTTTCTTAACTTTGAGCCTTATTTTTGTTTCTTTTCATGTATAATTTTGATTATGGACCCATAATTGTGGATGATACCTTGTTAGAGACTCTTGATTTTGTTATCTTCCTCTGAAGAGTATTGGCTATTGGATGAATCTCTTGAACCTGGTTCATATTTCTAATCCATGGCCTATATTTCAATGCATAGTTATAAGATTTCTATGGAAACCCGAGTTGTGTTACCAAGCCCCCAACTATGTGGAACTCAGGTTTCTATGCATATGTCTTGATTTCCATGGAAACCCTGAGATGTGTACTAAGCCCTGAATATACGGAACTCAAGTTTCTATACCTATATCTTCATCTCCATGGAAGCCTGAAGTGCACTAACCCTGCCAACTATATGGAACTCAGTTGTTTTATGCCTATGTCCTTGATTTCCGTGGAAGCCTAAGTTGTGCACCAAGCCCTCCAACTATGTGGAACTCAAGTCTCTATACCTATGTCTTGGACAGTAGCTGAAATATCTAATTATATTTTTTAATTCAGGTGTTTGAAGTTTTCTTGGAGTTTCTATATTTATAGTTCAAGTATTAGTGAGGATTTTGGTGAAATTTCTTTGCATACAGGAGTGTTCTCTCTCTCCCTTCCCCCCTCTCTCTCTCTGACTCTTTTGAGGGGTCTTACCCCTATGTCTACCTATTGTCTTAACCCCATCTACCATATCCATGAACTAATCAAATGACGTAGCCCAGTAGTCTTCTTGATTCAAGCCTTTCTTCTCTTTAAACTATTCTTCACAGTGATGCCAGATATTATTCACTGGTAATCTTTTAACAGATAACTGATGAATACCTTCTTAAAAGATAGTACTGCAATCAAACTGCTGCAGCTACTATATTGGCTTGTAACATAGATTCAGCTTTAGGGAGACCACAAATACAAACTGGCTTAAATAGCTCATTGCTGAGGACCCAGCAGGCAGCACAGCCTCATCTGCATTGGACCTTCCTGACTCCAGGTACCAAGGGCAACATGGAAGCAGTTCCAGGAAAAACTGCATAGCTGAGGTGCCTATGTCACATCTGAGGAAATGCAAGTTTAGAAAATCCCCAAATGGCAAGAGTTATGAGCAAATCAGGGCCCTTTGTCCTAAGTGAAATATTATCCTTATCCTGGTCAGCAAACAAATTTGCCCTCCAAGCTAAAGAGAGGTGCTGTCTCCAGCTTCCAATATACTTTCCCTGCAGACAGTCTTGAAAAGATGATCCAACTTACTGTACATGTTGAAACAATATGAAAAATTGGCAGCAAACAGAAATAAGAACAAAGCAAATTTACCTTCAGCCAAGCTTTAAGAGTTGACTTCAGAGATATCAGAAACATATCCCATCTAGTCCTCTATTCCTGCTATCATTTTCCTCACCATATGCAAAAGGAAAAAACAACCCTCAGCTACTTGTTAATTGCAAGCATAAATTTATATAAGCTTTAAATCTTTTATACCACAATAATATATAGAATGAAAACCAGAATTACCTCAAAAGTATTGGGAAAGCACTCATTCCTCCTAAGTTCAAAAGGCACTCTTCACAAGGGCATTAACTATAATTAGTAATGTATCCATACTTTAAACTGTTATCCAAAGATTCAAGTTAGGATTGTTTAGAGGAGGACTTATAAGGACTTGCCCTCCATGTAAGGAGGATGGGTGCATAATGAATCGAGTATAAATTACAGGCCAGTGTTAGCTTGCTGAGTGTCCTTTACAAACAGGTCCATCTTGGGTTCAGACGTTTTGTATGTAAGGTCCGTGTGGTAGTACATGCCTTTATCGAGCACTCTAGAGGCAGACACAGGCAGATCTTTGAGTCTGAGGTCAGCCTGATGTATATATTGAGTATCAGGCGAACCAGATCAGCATAGCGAGACCCTGTCTCACAGTAAACAAATGAAAGATGATGGGTGTAATCACCAGGGGATGTTTGTATGAAACACTCCTTCCACTACAACAAATCTCGTATTTTGTGTTTTGACCTCCTAATGCAGCTATGGATGTGAATTGGGCTATAGTTAAACACCTTCCCATTGTCATGGGGTCACTCCTTGAAAGCTAGTTTCACAGGCACATAATTCCTGCAGTAAGGCTTTTCCTGCCCAAGACACAGGACTGCTCTTTCCTATTTGAACATGCCTAGTGGAAGAAGGAACTGAAATTTCAAAAATGCTCAAGTTGAGAAGGACTGTGAGTGGGGAGCTGGGAAGGTAAAAATGGGCTGGTATCTTTTAGAAACCCTGAGGACATTGAACACAGAAAACAATTATAAATTGGAGTTCCTGTTGTATCTATTTCTTTCCCAAGTGATGGTAATTTTTAATGTTTTCCTACTTTTTACTTTCTCTTTCCAAATCTCACTGTCTATCTATACATTAAACCTACCAATGTCCCACAGTACTCTTCATAGAAATTACATGTATTGGTGGTGTTCAGAATTAAATTTTCTGCAATTTCAAAGCTTAGTTCCTCCCATTGAATATTCCACAGAGAATAGTCAGCAGAGTCATTCTTGAACTTGGCTCTATTACTAAGCAGAATCATTCATAAATTTAGACTCCTTGGACTAACTGGGTTTTATTGTGAGCTATCAGAAATCCTCCCAGATGTGCCTGACTGCACATGGAAGCTCTGAGCTTTACAGCCCTGTTTACTGCCAGATGATTCTAACCAGAGCAATAGCTCTTCTCCATGGCAGAGCAGAGTTGAGGGTGTGATGGGGAATTTGAATAGGTGGGAGGAAGAAAGTAATGTGATGAGCTTGTAGAAGATGGGTGCAAGGCATGGAGTCCGGAAGACAGGTGCGTCTCAGGAGCTGTAGACCAATTATATCTCCTACAGTACAAAGCGTACAGCCTAACATACATTTGGTGTTTACCATCAATAGCATATGGTAAACCATTACAAAAACATGTTTCTAATTTCAGTAAAGTACGTCGGAAAGAGACATCATTTGAAAGACTGTCCACTTCAGGTATTCCCTGTCATCTTGTCTTCCTGGGACATTTGCTGGCGGACTTTCTTAGTGAATTTCATTTTTTGTTAGTAACTATGTATAGCCTTAAATAACTTTTTCCTTGGATTTTTTGAAAGCTTTTTCTCAAACATATTTTCTCAAATTTATTTTATCCGAATTAATGAGGCTTAGGATTCAGAAGTGTGTTTCCTAGTAAAATGGAGAAATGAAATTTAAAAGGACCTCAGCCATTATTTAGTGCAGATTCCCCATCACTTCTCCTTAACATGACATTCCCAGTCTGGGGAGATGGCTCAGTGGGTAAAGGTCTTACCACACAAGCATGAGGGACCAGAGTTCTAACCCCCAGATCCAGTGAAAGCCAGATGGGAGTGTATATCTATAATCCCAGCAGTCCTGCTGGGGCATGGTAGATGAAAGCCAGATGGGAGTGTATATCTATAATCCCAGCAGTCCTGCTGGGGCATGGTAGATGAAAGCAGAAGAATCCCCAGCAGCATCTAGGCCAGTTAGCCTGTGCACACAATGGAAAACAACAGAGACCCTGTATTACACAAAATGGAAAGCAGACTGCCACCCAAAGCTGCCCTCTGACCTCCACACCACACCAGAGCATTCACACGCTTGAATTCACACACACAAACACATGTGTGTGTGCAAGCACACATGGAAGATCATGTTTCTGTGAAATGTGTGGAAAAACAAACCCCGTGGTCAAATAATCGTGGGGAATACTGCCTATTTAACCTTGGAAATTCATAGGGCATATAGAGGCTCTTGAGAAATTGAACACTAAAGAAACCTATTTATTTTTTCCTAATCCATTATTTCTCATAATCCGTTGAGCACAAACTAATAGCGTCTAGGCTCTGGTGTTCTCCAAACCACTTGGTAAATACTAGTTTCTGTATTTTAATTAGACTACATCATTTCATAATTGAAGGAACTGAACCCCAAATTTGCCTTGCTTATCACTTCTAAAGCCAGTGCCTTCCAGAAAGTAGGTACTTACAGCTACTTGGCAATTGAATCATATATCCATGTTTACATATGGAGTTAGGTCCAGGATCCAAGACCATCCCTTTAAACATAATTATACCTGCAACATTTAATGATAAGGGCAGTTACACTCATGTTGACCACTAAAAGCTGATGGTAGGTGAAGGCATGTTTTGTTTCTACTTAAAACAACAACACCACCACCAAAAGGCAAAGTAAAACTGAAAATTTTACTGATGTTTTAAACTACAGTGTTGGAGGTTGTTTGTCTGTTACAGTGTCAAATGTTGGTATTTTTTTGAGAGTACCTTTGGTTTTAAAAGAACAACCCAAGTCTGTCTGCAGGCATTGGAAGGGGATTTTCTGAAGCTTCTTTTCTATTGCCATGATTCTCACAAAATTCTTCAATTTCTTCTAGTTTGGAAAGCAATAGATCTTCTGTGCTAATCCCAAGGCAACCACAAAAAAGGCTCCCTAAGTCTATGCAGGTTTCTTTTGGTTGTTTGTTTTTTTAGTATATTTGGCTTTAAAACCTTCCTTTTTTATCAAATGTTGTACTGTATATAAGGAGCAGCTGGGAATTCTAAAGGACTCTATTTTGGCATTTTAAAAAATCATTACCATACTAAGCTAAGTTATATTTTGGCATCACCAGAAAAGATCTTGGGATGAAATTCTTGAATTGCACTCGACCTTTCAAGCTGGCAGGGAGCTTAAATTAGATAATGTCACCCATTGACTTACAGCAGACTCCTTCTCTTAGAAATGCTATCATTTGTCCACAAAAACATGGGGACAATAGAAACAGGGTGTGGACTGGGGCAGGGACCCTGTATCTTGTGTTTATCTTCAAAAGTCTGCACATTACTGCTGAAAATAAACACGCATCACGATGGGTGTGTGGGGAATCACATCGCCGCCCTGTGTCTTTATGGTCACACTGCTTGCTGCTTGATACAACTCAAGCAGCATTGTTCTGTGTTTTTCTAACTGCCTTTGTAAACACAGGAGCCTTAATAGATCATTCTGAAAGAAGCTACCGTCCTGCTGTGTCTGTTAGTAGCCTTCTCTCAGGTTTCTGACATACCCTTAATCTGATGCTCAGCCTTGTCATTTGGATCAATAGCCAACCAGATAAGATGTCTTCTACTTGCAAGACTATAGCTATAAAAGTTATTTGGAAAATAAATTCACTTTTTATGTCCATGCCACAAACCTGGGTAGTACTAATTTGTCATTTGTCTCTCCATCTGTCTGTAAACAGACGGTTAAATTGGTTATTGATGAGACTAAAGTGAATTATACTTGAAGAAAGTATAATATAGAAATAAAATTTGTAGTAATATCTTAGATTCCTATAAAAGGGTGACATTTATTGACTTTCAGCTGTAATCTATTTTAACATAATGACCAACTAGTTTTATGTTATTTTCTATCCCAAATCACCAGTAACATCTAGCTCTAATTATAAACTATATAAACTCCGCATATGTAATAGTTAACCTTCCTCTATAGCAAAACTGCTCAGTTTGTAACTCTGTTCATTCTAACTTATGTACCTTGTTCCAGCTCTGTATTGTACACTATGCTACACACTACAGATTATATATATATATATATATATTAAAGTGAGGATAGATTATGGTACAGTTGTAGCATTTTAAGGTTGGAAGAGAGCCTAGAAATCACCTACCCCAAGCTTCTCATTTAACAAGAAACTAAATTAACTAAATTGCAGTTTTTAAGACATGGGCAACCAGCTACTCAGAGCCCCACCACACCCTTACATGATATCTTTTCAAGTGAGTCCATAGTTACATCTTTATGAATTTATGATGATTCTGACTCTCACAAAAGGAATACTGGAGGATATTAACTAAAGCATGAGTATGAAGCATTTTGAAATTTACATACAGTCTGGAAAGAAACCAGTTTTTCCAAAGACAGGAGGGAAAACTGCAGAGGGGAAGCCTTGGCTCCTTGGATTAACGAGACCCAGTCTGGCCACTGTTTCCTTTTTAGTATGTTTCTTTATGTTTCAAATTTTTTAATGAGTGTTATTTTATAATAAAAAAGTAATTTTTATTTTAACTTTATATTTTGACATAATTTCAGATTTATTGAAAAGCTGTAAAAACTGTTAAGAATTGTACATTTCCATCACTCAGTTCCTCCAGTGTGCACATCTTATCATGTGTGCCTCATCTTTTCCCCCCATGAATGTGAGGATAAGAACATTGTCTTTTCTGGACCATGTGAGTCAAATGCATGGGTAATTGTGCTTTGCCTCAAATATGCACGGCATATTTACCGAGAACATTCACAACCTCTTACATAATCACACTTGGAATCTCAAAATCATGCTATTAGTGTAATTACTATTGTCTATGACAAAAATCTTGTTTAGATTTCCCCAGCTGTCTCAATAATGTCATCTATACAAAGAAAGATTCAGGATCAGGTGCGGAGTCTGTGAAGTCACTTCCATCTTTATTAATCTACAGTAGTTACTTGGCAGACTGGAGAGAATGACTTAGCCATTAAATGGTAAGGCTCACAACCAAAATAGTTACTTGGCCTTTGGTGGGTGCATACTTACATAACATAAATTATCTCATATCATAGGCCACTTAAATCATAGACTTTCATTTTATTTTGTCTACTGTTTCCTCATAAATGATTAAGGCTATACATTTATAAGAAGGATCTTAGGTATGCCTTTTATTTTGTTTTCTTTTGTTTTAGGTTTGTTTTTTTAGATAGGGTTTCTCGGGTAGCCCTGGCTGTCCTGTAACTTGCTCTGTAGATCAGGCTGGCCTCAAACTCACAGAGATTTGCCTGCTTCTGCCTCTCAGGTGCTGGGATTAAAGGTATGTGCCACTACGCCTGGCATAGAGTGAAAATTTTGTCTATGTATATTTGCCTGTATGTATTTCTGTATGTCATATATGTGCCTAGTTCCTGCAGAGGCCAGAGGAGAGCTTTGGATCCCCTAGAACTGGAGTTACAGTCAGGAGCCACCGTTCAGGTACTGGGAACAAATCCCAGTTGCTTGTAAGAGCAGCAAGTGCTCTCAACCATGAGCTCTCTCTCCAGTGTCATGTTGTGTTCTTCTCAGGATGTTATTAACAAGAAGGGGGGACTAGCTTCTCCCTGTATTGGAGATGTTCATTTTGAACACTTGACAACAAATGTCATCTGCTATACACTATAATGTATTTATTTTATTGTTTTTAATTTATTTTGTAATTAATAAGTATCACATGGAGAGCAAATTCGAAAGTATGTAAATACCTAATCCTTTTTATATTGCCACTGGTGTTAGCATCCTTTGGCCATCCTACCTGAATCCATTATTGTACAGTTGACACATGGAAGAAGGTATTTTAAATCACTACTAACGGTTGAATTTAGCTTGAGGTAGAATAGTTGCCTAGCACACACAAGTCTCTGGATTTGATCCCGAACACCACAAAAACTAATATAATATAAAATAAAATAACTGCTTGTTCCAGGTATAAAGTATAATAAATAGTTTAATTAAAAGCTGAAAAGCATCTCTCATTTTAAGCAAACAGCTAAAAAGAAATGGAGGTAAGGGCACTGAAATGCTAACAGTTTGTAGTAGGTTCTGTGTATTGGAATTATAGGTGATTTTCCCCATATTTTTACAATTTAAAATGATTTTCCAGTTATTAAGATTTGTGAATGGATATCGGAAATGTCTATCTATTGCCATTTGGCTCATAAAGGGTTTGAGAGAGACAGAACATAGAACTATGGTGCCCTCTCACTCAGAACTCAGATTAGAGTTGCAGTCAGCCAGACTCCTACCCTGGGATAATTACAGATGGGAACATCTAAAATAGTATCTGATCTGAAAAGATTTCTTCCCACTCCAACCCCTAAACTGCACCATTATTCTTTCCAGTTATGTTGCCTCTCTCTCAGTGTCAAAGAGAAAAGGCTGAGTGTGGTAGTTGACATATGAGGGACAGTACAGAATTTAGAGGGTTTTTGTAGATAGAGGGAAGTGGTGACACATTTTCCATTTTGTCAAAAATAGATTCTTTCTCACATAATAAATGCCGATCATGGTTTCCCTTTCTTCCACTCTTCCCAGGTCCTCCCTACCTCCACTCCCATCCACACTCCCTCTGTTTCCCATCGCAAAGCAAACAAGCCTCCTTGGGTTAATAAAATACAATAAATAAGAAAATCCAAAAACAAACACATTGGAATTGGACAAAACACAAAGAAGGAAATGAGGCTAAGAAGAGGCTCAAGAAACAGAGACCTACTATTTTGCATATTTAGGAATCCCATAAAAACACTAATCTGGAAGTCATAATATATACACAAAGTACCTTTAAGGTAAAAAGAAAAAATTATATAGATAAAATAAAAATAAGAAAAAAAATAAAAAGAAAAAGAGCCCTGACATGGCATTATGAGACAAACGGGGTACCTCCAAAAATACCATTGGGTGTTGTGTGATGTTTTACTCTTTTGGCTTTTTGAGGGGCCCACCACCCAACTCCCGAATAAATCACACACAGACTTAGTCTTAATTATGAATGCCCTGCCTTAGCTTGGCTTGTTTCTAGTCAACTTTTCTTAGGTTATCCCAACTTCTTTTTCCCTCTGGGCTTTTATCTTTCTTACTTCCGTATATTTTTCTTTTCTTCTTACTCCGTGACTGTCTGGGTGGCTGACCCCTGACATCCTCTCCTTGTTCCCTTGCTCCTCTTTATTTATACTCTCTGCCTGCCAGCCCCGCCTATCCTTGCTCCTCGCTATTGGCCATTCATCTCCTTATTAGGACCATCATAGAAGTTAACTTGATTCGGGAAATAACCAGGCTAGCTAAAAGATAAACAATTGTATTATTTATTATAAGGGGAAAAACTCACGAAACAGGAACAAGAAGTCCAAGCTCAGCTGTGCTGTGAGGGAACCACAGAGAGAGCACCTGGGTTTTTCTCCAGGTCCTAGAAAGCCACACCCTAACTTGGTCCCACCTCTTAAAGACAATTGGTTAACAAGGCTTCCCCATCTATCAAGTGTTTTAGACAAAGAATCACAGCTTCACAGTTAATCAAATGCAGGCTAAACAAAAGTAACACACCTGAAAATAATATTCTAATAATTGAGTTCATTTTCTGTTGGCCATCTACTGCTGGATATGCAGCCCTACCCTTAAGAATAGTTTGTTTCCCCAGTGAGATTCCCTTGGAGGAAGCTAAAGTTTCCTTTGCAAGTGGTTATCAGTTGGAGATAGCCTCTGGGTAGGACATATGTTCACTTTCCTTTTAGCTCTAGAATCATAACAGGTGCAGACCCATGTAGGCCCTGTGCATGCTGCCTCAGTTTCTGTGAGGTCGTATATGCATCGATCATGTTAATTTAAAGGGTCTTGTTTTCTGCTTCCTCTTCTGTAGTCCTGAGGGGAGGGATTTGATGGAAACATCCAGTTTAGGGTTTAGTGTTTTAAGGTCTTTCACTCTTTGCATAATATCTAGCTGTGGGTCTCCATATTTCTTGCCCATTTGCTCCAGGAGGAAGCTTCTCTGATGGTGGCTGTGCAAGGTATTGGTCTATGAATACAGATAGCTGAATGTCATTACAAGTCATTTTCTTGCTACATTTTTTTTCCTTTGAGAATAATAGTGGATTTTCTTGTGATATACTTGTCCCTTCTGGCTCCTACAATCCTTCCTCCATCTCTTCATCAAGATTCCCTAAGTTTGGCCTTATGTTTGTCTGTGGGTCTCTGCATCTATTTCCATCAGTTGTTGGATGAAGGCTCCCTGATGACAATTGGGGTAGGCAGCAATCTGATCATAGGAGATATCCACTATTGCTAGGGGTCTTAGCTGGGATTATCCTTGGATATTTGTGGGGGGTTCCCTTGCATGGAGGAGTCCCTGAAATGCACTCCCTTCCAGTCATCTCTTTCAGTACTCTTCCCCTCCATTCACCCACGCCCCGACTCAGTCCCTCCTGTTTCCATCTTCACCTGCTCCCAGTCCACCAACTAGATCTCTTCTATTTCCCCTTCTCAGGGAGATCCATGTGTCCCCCTTGGGCCTTCCTTGTTACCTAGCTGTAGTTGGGTTTGTTGTTGTTGTTGTTTGGTTTGTGTTTTGTTTATTTTGTTTTACTCTTTGGGAGCCCACCACCCAGTTCCCAAATAAATACACGGAGTCTTATTCTTAATTATGAATACCCAGCCTTAACTGGGCTTGTTTTTAGCAAGATTTTCTAACTTAAATTATCCCATTTCTCTTTAACTGTGTTTTGCCTCTGAGCTTTTTACCTTTCTTAGTCTATATATCTTTCTTTATTTCTTACTCTTTGGCTAGCTGTGTGGCTGTGTGGTTGGCCCTTGACCTCCTCCTCTCCTCCTTTTCTTGCTCCTCCCTCTTTAGATTTTTCCTCCTATTTATTCTCTCTGCCTGGCAGCCCCACCTATCTCACTCTTCTGCCTAGCTATTGGCCATTCAGTTCTTTAATAAACAAATCTGATGTTTTAGACAGGCAAAGTAACACAGCTTCGCAGAGTTAAACAAATGTAACATAAAAGCTTGCAACACATCTTTTCATCATTACACAAATATTTCACAGCATAAATGAATGTAACTTATATTAAACTAATATTCCACAACACCTAACCTCTCTGGGTTTGTAGATTATAGCATAGTTATGCTTTATGTGAGTATATACCATGTTTGTCTTTCTGAATCTGGGTTACCTCACTGAGGATTTTTTTTTCCTAGTTCTGTCCATTTGCCTTCAGATTTCCTAAGCCAATCAATTGTTTTTAACAGCTGAATAACATTCCATTGTGTAAATGTACCACACTTTATTTATTCTTCAATTGAAGTGCATCTAGGTTACTTCCAGGTTCTGGCTATTATGAATAAAGCTGCTGTAAACATATTCGAGCAAATGTCCTTGTGGTATGATTGAGCATCCTTTGGGTATATGCCCAAAAATGGAAGCATCTTCAACAAATGTTGCTGGAATAACTGGATGTCAGCATGTAGAAGAATGCAAATAGATGCATGTCTGTCACCCTGTACAAAACTCAAGTTCAAGTGGATCAAAGACCTCAATATAAATCCAGTCACACTGAACCTGACAGAAGAGAAAGTGGGAAATAGCCTTGAACACATGGGCACAGGAGACAACTTCCTGAACAGAACACCTGTAACACAGGCACTAAGGTTGACAGTTAATAAATGGGACCTCCACGAAACTGAAAAACTTTCGTAAACTACCTTTATTATGTTGAGGTATGTCTCTTGTATCCCTAATCTCGCCGGGACTTTTATCATGAAGGGATATTTGATTTTGTCAAAGGCTTTTTCTACATCTAATGAGATGATCATGTGGTTTCTGTCTTTCAGTTTGTTTTTATGGTAGATAACATTTGTTGATTTACATCTGTTGCACCATCTCTGGGATGAAGCCTACTTGATCATGGTAGCAGGCCTTTTGATATGTTCTTGGATTTTGTTTCCAAGTATTTTATTGGGTATTTTTGCATTTATATTCATAAGGGAAAATGATCAGTAATTCTTCAGTAAATCTCTTTATGTGGTTTGGGTATCAGGGTAACTATGGCCTCATAAAACAAATTGGGCAATATTCCTTCTCTTTCTGTCTTGTGGAATAATTTGAGGACTGTTGGCATTAATTCTTCAAAAGTCTGGAAGAATTTTGAAGGGAGTTGGTGTGAGACTTTCAATGACTGCTATTTCACTGAGGTTATGGGTCTGTGTTAATTGCTTATCTGATCTTGATTTTACTTTGGTAACTGATATCTATTAAGAAAATTATCCATTTCCTTTTGATTTTTCAATTTAGTGGAGTACCGGTTTTTTAAAGTATGTCCTTATGATTCTCTGGATTTCCTTGGATATGTTATGTCCTCCTTTTCATTTTTTAATCTTGTTAATTTATATATTCTCTCTTTTTTGACTTTTAGTTAATTTGGATAAGGGCTTGTCAGTCTTTGAGTCTTTGTATTGTTCCATTGGGTTTTATTCTGTCGATCACAGTAGTAAGTTTGATTTTTTTCTTGCCATCTACTTTCTTTGGGTGTGATGTTTTTAAGATTTATTTATTTATTATATGTACAGTGTTCTGCCTACATATATGCCTGAATGCCAGAGTGGGCAACAGGTATCTGCTGGAAATTGAATTTAGGACCTCTGGAAGAGCAGCCAGTGCTCTTAACCTGTGAGCCATCTTTCCAGCCTGTGGTTTCTTCTTTTTGCTCTAGAGCTTCCAGGTGTGCTGTTAAGTTGCTAGAAGGAGAGCTCTCTCTCTCTCTCTCTCTCTCTCTCTCTCTCTCTCTCGTGTGTGTTTCTCTCTCTCATGTAGACACTTAGTGCTATGAACTTGTGTCTTAGAACCACCTTCTATGTGTCCTATAAGTTTGAGTGTATTGTATCTTTATTTTCATTCAATTCAAGAGGGTCTTTGATTTCTTTCTTAATTTCTGTCTTTACCCTTTTTTCATTCAGTAGTGAGTTGTTCAGTTTCTATGAGTTTGTAAGCTTTCTGTTGTTGTTGATATCCAGTTTTAATCCGTGGTGGTCAGATAGAATGCAGGGTGTTATTTCCATTTTCTTGTATCTGTTGAGACTTGCATTGTGTCTGAGCATGTTGTCAATTTGGAGGAAAGTTCTGTAAGTTGCTGAGAAGAAGATATATTCTTTTGTGTTTGGGTAAACTGTTCTGTAAATATCTGTTAAGTCCATTTTGTTTATAACTTCTGTTAGCTCCAACATTTCTATATTCAGTTTTTGTCTGGATGACCTGTCTATTAGTGTGTGAGGTTCAATATGTGGTTTAAGATGTAGCTGGATTTCTTTTATGAACTTTGGTGCCCTTGTGTTTGGTGCATAGATGTTAGGAATTGTAATGTTCTCTTTGTGGGCTTTTTCTTTGATGAGTATGTATTGTCCTTTCCTATCTCTTCTGATTAGTTTTGGTTTGAAATCTGTTTAGTCAGATATTAAAATGACTATACCATCTTCTTGCTTCATAGGTCCATTTGCTTAGAATATCTTTTTCCATCTTTTTACCCTGAGGTGATGTCTATCCTTGGTGTTTTAAGGTGTGTTCCTTGGATGCAACAGAAGGAGGGATCCTGTTTTGTTTGCTTGTTTGTTTTTATTCATTCTGTTAGTCTATGTCTATTATTATTGGGGATTTTGAGACCAGTAATATTGAGAGATGTCAATAAGCATTGTTTATCAATTTCTGTTATTTTGTTGTGGTAGTATGTGTGTCCTTCCCCTCATTCAGTTTACCTGAAATTGTTTATTTCTTGTGTTTCCTTGGCTTTGCTTAAAATCTTTGGGTTGTAGTTTTCCTTCTGTACTGGTAGATAGATACTGCTTAAATTTAGTCTTATCATGGAATGTCATATTTTCTCCATCCATTATAATTGAAAGTTTTGCTGGGTATAATAGTCTGGGCTGGCATCTGTGGTCACTTAGAGTCTGTAGAACATTTGTCCGGGCCCTTCTGGCTTTTAGAGTCTCCATTGAAAAATCAGATGTTATTCTAACATGTCTGTCTTTACATGTTGCTTGTTCTTTTCTCCTTGCAGCTTTTAGTATTTTTTCTTGGTTCTGTACTTCAGTATTTTGATTATTATCTGCCAAGGGGACTTTGTTTTCTGAACTAGTCTATTTGCTGTTCTGTATGCTTCTTGTACCTTGACAGGCATCTCCTTTAGGTTAGGAGAATTTTCTCCCATGATTTTGTTAAAAATATTTTCTGTGCCTTTGATCTGGGATTCTTCTCCTTCCGCTATTTCTGTTATTCTTAGATTTAGACTTTTCATAGTGTCCCAGATTTCCTGAATGTTTTGTGCCATGATTTTTTTAGAATCAACATTTTATTTGACTGAGGTATCCATTTCTTTTTTCGTGTCTTCCATGCCTGAGATTCTTGTTTCCATTTCTTGTATTCTGCTGGTAAGACTTGCCTCCGAGGTTTCTGTTAAAGTTCCTAAATTTTTCATTTCCAAATTTCTCTCGGTTTGGGTTTTCTTTATTGATTCTATGTCTACTTTCAGGTCTTAAAATGTCTTATTAATTTCCTTTCACTGGTTCTATTTTCGTAGATTTCTTTAAGGATTTATTCCTTTCCTCTTTAAGACCTCATATCATATTCATAAAGGCTATTTTATGGTCTTTGTATTGTGCTTCAGCTATGTTGGATTTCTTAGGGCCTACTATAGGAGGATTGCTAGGCTCTAGTGGAGACATATTTATGCTGGCATATAGGCATCTGAGTTTAGGAAGATTGTAATTCTAGGTGCTGATATCTGGTCTTTGTTGGGTGTTTCCTCTCCACACCCTTGTTTTCTGTTACCCTCTCTGGTTCTTAGGAGAGTGTGGTGGCTGTGTGTTGCCTGGTAGGAAATTCTTCTGGGTTCAAGAACTCCCTGGTAAAAACATGTCCCTAGGGTATTGGGAGCTGCCACTTACGAATGGGGATGGGCTGGTGGGGGGGTCATTGAAGAAATTCACAGGAGGGAGGAAAGCAGGCTGTTCCAGAAGGATCTGTTTAGTCCCCTGGGAGTGTGAGGAGAGGCCACAACAGGTAGTCTACAGAGCTGGAGGTGAGACCGAAGGATTGAATATGGAGGAGAGGAGGAAGGGTGAAGATCTGAAACTCACCCACCTACTTAGCTGGCCTACTTGCTTCTCTGTCATGCTTGGCTGGCAGTTTCCCAGAGAAAGCCTGCTGTAGTTGGGAGCTGGGATAATAGGATGAGTGGGGAGAGGGGAGCTGCAGGCAGTCTGCTGAAGACCTGGGGATGAAACTGTGCAGTTGGGGTTGGAGGAGCGAAGCTAGAGATGAGGATATGCAGTTAGCCAGGCTGCTTTCTTCATGACAGTTTTTAATAGACAAGGGACACAGGAAACTGACGGCAGAAAAAGTAAGCAGGCGTTGATGGGCTCCAAGTTTAGACTTTTTTTCTGAGGCTTCTCGAGCCATATTGAAGGATTTAAGGGAGTCAGTGACGTTAAAGTGAGTCTCAGCCAGGTCACCCTCACACTCAAAGGTATACCATGTGGGTTTCTCCTAGTTCATTCCTGCACATGACAGATGAGGGTTGATTATCATATAAAGCTCACCCAGCATACTTTGCTTTGGCAGTCTGATTGATTCTAAGAGGCAGAAGATCCATGCTTTCCAGCTTCTTTAAAACTCAGTATGTGTGATGGCTTGGGGAGATTGGTCATGGAGTAAAAGTACTGGCTGTGCAAACACAAGGACTCAAGGTTGAATCCCCAGAACCCACTTTTTTTTTTTAAAAAGACCTGGCATGGATATGGATGGATGTGCCTGTAACCCCAGCATTTGTTGGGTAGGAGCCAGCCTAGTCAAAACTACAAATTTCTGGTTCCATGAGAGACCCTGTTCGAAGGGAATAAGGCAGAGAGCAATTTGAAAATAAGCCTAATGTCCTCCTCTGTCTTCCACATGCCTATGCGTGGGCTCATGTACCTGCACACTCTTATGCTTACAACATACACACGTACAAACAAAACCAAACCCTTAGTGTTTTTAGTTTCACTTTCTTAACAATCACTCAATATTATTTTCCCTTACCCCGAGATCATAATTTCTAGTCTGTATCCCTTTTCCTAGTGTATCTATAATTCATCCCAGCATACTGATGTCCAACCTTAGGGTGATCTAGAGATGCTATTTCATGATGATAATTCATTCAGTCAGTGTCCACACTAACTACTTAAAGCTTTCCTTCTAATGACTCCCTGTCCCTACTCACAGTGCCCTTCCACATTCATCTTTCTTTTTATTTTATGTGGCTTAGGATGCAGCTCAGGCATTGCTTTCCCTAAGAAGCTTTGCTGACCCTTCAATGATGCACAGGAGCCCTCTAAAGAGTTATTGCTGTTGTTTTCCTTACTGCTGTCAGAGAACTGATACCATTGTACTATAGTAAGGAATAACATTTACATATGGACAAACCTTATGTACATGTGGTAAGCACATAACAAGAGCTGTAATGTGCCTACCCTGTTGGTGTTCTGAAGCCAACATAGAAAAGCCCGGTCATCCAGTCAGTAGTAAACGGACTAATCGAGTGAATAGACAGCTCTAAAAAGAAATACAAGTGGAGGCTTGAGAAATAGTTCAGTGGGTAAGAGCTCAAATTGCTCTCATAGAAGATGGGAGTTTGGTTCCCAGCACCTACAGCTGGCCCCTCAAAACTGTCCTTAGCTGCAGGGATCCAATGCGATCTCTTCTGGCCTCTGTTGGCAACTGCACTCACATACATACAACCACACACAAGACACATGTGTGTATACAGATTTAGAAATAAAATAATAAAGTGGCCAATAAATACTGGAAAATGCTTAACACGTTTATCTGTTAGGAAAATGCAAATTAAAACTGCTTTATATTTTTATCTCTCCTTAGTCAGAATGACTGTCATCAAAAACAAATCAAGCCAGCAACAGCACAGTGCTAGTAAGGTAATGGGGGGAGCAGCCTTTATTTATTCATTGGTGGAAATGAATCCATTATATAATGAAATCTGTATGAAAGTTTCTCAAAAAAATGAAAATGGGGGCTGTAGAGATGGCTCAATAATTAAAGAATGATTGATGCTTTTCCAGAGGACCACAGGTCAGTTCCAAACTTCCATGTCAGATGGCTCACAGCTATCTGTAACTCTATTTTTAAGGGATCCAATGACTTCTTAGACCAGACTCCACGGGCACATGTACATATGTGTCAAACACACACATACGCATAAATAATAAAATAACTCTTTTTTTAAAAACTTAAATATAGAAATACCATATCACCCAGCTCTACTTGGGGATGTATCCAAATGACTCTGGTTAACTTTTTATAGGAATAGTTGTATATTGATATTTGTTCCTGATTATTCACAATAGCCAGGTAGTAGATTCAGCCTAGATGGCTTTGAGCAGATGAATGGATAGAGATGATATGTTCCATACACACAATGGAATTGTATTCAACTATAAAAAAAGGAAATTGTGGCATTTGTAGGAAAATGGATACAACTTGAAATCACTAGCCAAAATTCAGGAAGACAAATGCCGCATGTTTTCTCTCTTTTATAAAACCTTGATTTAAAACTGGGAGGGAGAGAGAGAGAGAATTTTAGAAATGAGAAAGGGGATCATTAGAGGAGAGGAAGCGATCTCAAGGGAGGTGGGAAATGCAGAGGGCAATAGAACACATGTAATAAGAAAACAAAAGCCGAAGCTATATGAACAAGAAAGGCATCTAGCTGGAGAAGGAGGGAGAGGAGAGCCAAGGACCTGGGAAGGAGAAGGAATGAGATCAAAGTATAATGATACATAGGTATGAAAATGTCATTATAAGCTAGCTATAAAACTAATTTTAAAAAGCTGTGCCATTTTAAAGTGTCACTCTGAATAAATGAGGGAGCACCACAAGCACAATAGAATTGCCTTCCTGAAAACAATCATCGCAGTCTTGTGTACTTTTTTAGCATTTATTTTTGTTAGTTTTCTATAGTTAAAATTATTTCTGCTGAGGAGACTAATAATCTAAATAAAATTACTGTCATTGTTCAGGAAAACACATGAAAAAAACCTGACATTGGGTGAGAAATCTCAGAATAAAGGAATCTTTCCATAGTTTCCTTTCATAGAGA